>JACEII010000014.1:3694407-3705794 GCA_014332785.1 Antheraea mylitta
GTTGCTTAATTTTTTTTATGTCATAGGTGGCAAACGAACAGGCGGGTCACCTGATGTTAAGTGATCACCGCCATCAATAGACACTAGCAACACCAGAAGAGTCGCAAGTGCTTTGCCAGCCTGTGGTTGAGGGCTGGTAGGGGGTACTCTTTCAGGTCGGTTTTCCGTAAGAGGGTGGCGAGCCGACACATTCATGCTGAAACCAGTAAGAGCTTCAGCGTGGCTCTCCCATCTAAAAAAAACTATTTCAATATTTTGTATTCTATTCGCAACCGTAGTTGGTGTACTCGAACTCCAAATAGAAATTTAAAACTTTGTCCATAAATGCTTTTACTTGATGTATTAAACTCGCTAACAATTAATTATCCAGCGCCCTGCTCGAACTTTAAAATATTTATCTTAAAAAGTGACATTTAAATCACCCCATGTAATATGAGTAACGGCTTATTTGGGTATAAATCCCGGGCGGTATGCTCGTTCGTCAACCGACTTCAATGAACGACGCAATCAGTTAGAGTATATTCTCTACTTAACAGCGCTATAAACATGTTAGCAAACGAATATCGTGAAGAATGATTTCTGTGCACGACAGTTAAGCACCTATTAAATGATTAGTGACTCAGTGTTGAGCAAGCTGTGTGTTGAAAATGGAACTCACAAAATTAATATATAGGATGCATTATAATAATAAAAATTGTAAACAAAAGTATATAAATATCTCGAATAATAAACATTGCATACAGGATTACTCGGTCTGACGTTAATACAAATTGAAGAGGTCAGTCCTGCGTCGGATGGTATCTCGCTTCGTTTTACTTTTTATTTTTAATCTCGCGTAAGGGCGGGAGTATACTGGTGGATCGATGTGCTCTTCATTCCGTTTTTTCACCACTAATTAATCACCGAACGATGATTAATCAGTGCAGCGGTGCACGTATTTTAAGTGAGCTTTAATGATCCGTTTGTCGGATGCTAGCGTTCCTTCATTTTGGTACAATGGCGTATACAAAGGGATAACATTATGCTGAACGTTTTTAGATTATTTAGATTTAGATTAGTTAGATTAGATACAGTTTCATTGCCGGCGTAAAAATGTTTTTTTTTAATCAGATAATTACTTCTTGCGTTTTATTTACACATGATTCGCTCTCTGACATTTTGATTTGTCATAGAGCAAATAGTCGAAATTAAACATGATATTTTCATGAACTCTATGGTTTCATAAGCTATTATTGAGTAGGTATGAGTAGGTACTATATGATTTGAACTTGAAGTTCGTTCCAATTTGTACTTACTTCAAATTATTTACTGATGTCACACAAACGACAGGGATATATTGGAAATTACCTGAAAACAGAAAAATAATGATAAACACGCTAAAGACCTTATCTAGGTTTAAACCACGTCGATGAGAACTTTAAGAAATAGCGAAAAATATCATCTTTATTTATTTCGCTTTTATGATTAAATTAGCGATTAAGGATTCGTCGTTTGTACGTATAATCTAATGGCGGTTGACATATACCACCCATTATTTTAATTAAGGCTTACTGACAACTTTTCATAACTGCACCAAATTTCTGTTCAAAATGTTTTGAACTAAGTGATTTAAAATGTAGGACATTTTTGAGAAAAGTCAACCTCATCCACATAACATGTCTTACAAAAAAAAAAAAAAATTAAAAACAGAATCTTGCAATTACTTTCTATCCCTCATGAAGTCTGAAAAGTGATTGCGAGTTTCTGTTTGTTTGCTTTTTTTCTTATCTCTTGTTTTAAATTCAACAAAACACTATTGCTGCCATAAACCACACAATACAATTTTTATTTATTTATTGTATTCTTTAAATGAATTAATAAAATTTGTATGAATATCTCACACAATTATGCGAATTAATGAATAACACCATCCAAACTTGTAAGTGATGAAAGAAAAACATGGGGGAGAGGAATGCGCTTTTATTGAAACCAATCTGAGCACTTGCCGCGACTGACTGCGCTGTGACTTGAATGCGAGTAATTGCTTCGTCATTCAGATGATCGCGACTCTACCCGCTTGTCTTGTTGACTGTACTCGTAGGCACTCACTTTGTGCACGGAGCCTTACAGCGGCTGACATGTGCCCATTGTCTGGAGTCTCGGTGCTACTTTTTATGACGGCAACAAGTTTCAGTTTGGATTGCGAATAGAGAAACCTTTTTAATATAATTTCCAAGGCAATTTTTAACATCTAATGCGGTTCGTTTGAACACTGGCAATGTTTATAATTTATAGTGGACCAATTGTGTATTTTTCATATAATATGAGTATCCTTTTTATTGCAGGATTAATAAATTATTTTCTATTACTAGTACTTTTTATTTTATTTCGTATATACTACAAGACTCATATTTATAATTCTTTTAATGGGGTAATCTATATATTGATACCAAGAATTTAGTATACAAAATATTAAATACGTACCGTTTTTAAGTACAGTAATTTTAGGTCTCTTTTTCTAAAATAGGTAAGCAAAAAAATAGATATTATTATGCATATAGAAAATTATTCTCTTATCACTGCTATTTCATAGGTATATTTTGAATAAAGATTACGACAATGATGCTGGATTAATATAAGGTAAGGTAAGGTCATATAAGTAACAATTCATCTTGAACAAACTAATCTTTCATTGATTAGTTTTAAATAACAGTTCATTCGTATAGCTAAAAAAGTGCAGTATTATATAGAGTTTTTTATGTCTAGACATAAAACAATAATAAGAATCGAGAGAATAGCATCTCTCGACAGCTGCTGTCGTCTTTGTGATATACACACTTACTACGACATGAGCCAAATATCCACAATTAACAAACAGATTTTCACTGTGCATAGTACTTCTCCAAGCATAATGTCTGTTCTAAATGTGCAAACAGAATTTTAAAATAATATATTTTGTTGTATACAAATAAAAATACTTTGTTGTATACAATTAAAAAATGTTTGTTTGGCATCGCTAGATTAATTGCCGGCATTACTTTTAGCCGCGCAGACTTTGGTCTCTGAAGAAATATATTGTTTAATCCTTTCATCACGTTTTCTAAGAGAAGTGGCCAATTTGGAATGATGAAAAAATTTTAATGGTTTAATTAACGAGTAGCGTTGAGTAGAATTTTTTATTTTCGTGAATGACGTCTGCTTTTGTTTTCTGTCAAAACTTGTAATCTATTGAATTTTTAAAAAAATTAAGAAACGATTTTTTTGTAATTATCATTTGTAGAATATATTTATTTACCTTTAATGTTAATTTTAAAGAATAGTTGAAATATACATACAATATTAATCAATATTGACATTTAAAAGTAATCCAAAAAATTAGGTATTTCTAGACATATATTGTGACAAGGAGGATACAACAATTTAATTTCAGTCGCAATTATACTAATTAATTTAAAATGAAGTATTCAGCGAGCGAAACGAATTCTCAAAACCTCCTCGACGTTATTACATAAATGTTAAATACGTATTGAATACTTGCTTTAAAAAGGTTATGTTTCTAATGCACTACGCTCGCTGAACGTTCGCCATTTTGCTCTTTTGTCTCGCTTTAGTTAAGTTAGGTTAGACTTGCGAAAATAGGATAACGCAAACTTGCCTCGGGGGAGCGCGGTGCATTTAGTACGAAATCTTTTTAAAGCAAGTATTGAACACGTACTTAACTTTTCTGTAATAAGATCGCATAAGTTCATATCGAGACGTAAACGCGTGGGTTGAAATTCCACTGGTCTGGTGATCATTATAATTTATATGACGTAAAGAGTTGTGATCCTTCGACTAATAAAACGTAGATATATAAAATGATATTAAAACTGAATATTATATAGTTTATTATTATCTCAAAACATTGAGACATCTATTAATTTCACTTAAAAATTTAATCATCAAAAGTTGAGAATGTAAGTCAAACGTTCATAAAACGTAATTAAAATGACTTACTTTAATTTTAGAGAAATGCGTATAGATTATGCTCCGCTGCATATTTAGATTTTTTTTCGAAAAATCACAAGAAAGCTTAAGGAAAAAAGATAAAATGAAAGAAGAGTCTGGGTTTTAATGGGTTAATTAGCCGACGATCCCCCGGTCTGGGCTTTAATTAAAATGAAAATTTTTCGTGACTAGACTCGGTTAATTAATTGCTCCCTTTCGTTGAACTAACTATTCAGGTGAGGAAAGAGTAAATAAAGTTTAAATGATTAAAAAACTGAATATTGTAACTTAATATTTATTGTATTCTGTCAAAAATAATGAGACACAGTAGTGATAAATCGGGCTTTTTTGATGTGAAACATCTATAGGCGGAGGATAAACATGATTGTTGGCGTGGCGACGCGAAACAGGAACTTTTCACTATTAACGAAATATTCAAAAATATTTGCAACCCTCTTTGTATAAATACAAGATTCAAACTGTTTTGTCGGACACTCGTTCTATTAGTATTACGCGGCACACGCCGACGACCTAACGCCTTTTGATAAATGCCGCCAAACACACCGGTCCTGTACCTAGTTGAATTTTTGTGTTTTGTATTTAATAAAAATGAATATTAATGTAATAGAATAAATAAATGGTTATTACTTCATGGAACAAATTTGTTATGCTTTATCTTTTCATTATACCATAGGTGGTTCCTGTCGTAATCTGTTCTTCTATGCACAAAACTCATAAAAAACAATTTCGATGTTTCATATCTGACAAGCATTCCGTGACGGCTTATTTTTTTTAATTCCTTTACAAGTTAAAGCGATTGGCCACAATCTTATCTAATGCTTAATTTTGTCATGTAGTGGATTTTATATTTTATTCATAATGTTGTGTTATTTGACTCTATACTTTAAAATTGGTGATGTTTTACGTAATACAATACGGTTATAGTACATGAGTGAGGTGAGTGGAGAATAATACCGCAGACACAAAAACTCCCTGGAAAGTTCTTACAAGGGAGCCACCATCTTGTTGGAACACTGAAACACAACACTAACTTTATAAAATTTGTTGTAATCTCCATTGAGAGAAAACACTGACACTGGCAAATGCTTCTGCAGAGCCAAAATAAGAAAAAGGAAAAGAAGAAGATGGTAAACAAGCTATTACAAGGAGTCTGGCTCTCTAGTGCAAATACCAGAAATTATACTTGGCGACAGATTTCCCACTTGAGAGTCGTAATTAATAGGGCATACTTAAAAAGCCCTACTATCATGCTATTGTTCCATCATTATGTTTCCTTCATCCAAAGATCCGACTCAGCTTCAAGAATTCGAACCTCTACGGACGAGGTTTCCGACACATTATCAACTAACCCATCATTCCCCCGTATAAGAATATGAATATAATTTCTAGTACCTATTTTTTATATTATAGGGAGCCAATGAACAGGCGGGTCACCTGACGGCAAGTGATCACCACCCTCCATAGACACTAGCAACATCAGGGGAGTCGCAAATGCATTGGCGGCCTTTTAAAGGTGGGCCTCACTGACCGTGCGAAACACAACAATGCAAGCACTATTACGCTGTTAGTTCCACGTACTATCCCTGGCGAGCGGACCCATTTATGCTGAAACCAGTAATAGCTTCAGTATGGCTCTACCACCTACAAAACATAGTAACATTAACGTGTATAATAAATATTGTATAAAAGTTGTTTCAATAATAATCTACATTTGTATACAAAATATAAGAATTTAAATTAGTTCAATGCGACAAACGTTGTGAATGGATGCCTTGATGTGACCGTAGGCGGCGGTTAAAAGTAGCATTTTCAGTGTCGGGTCGTGTATGCGAACGGCGCGCGATACCGGCCGTCAGCCGGAGTGAATTATAGGCCGCAGCGCGCGTTAATTGTAGCTGACGAGGCGACAAACTGCACTCTTGTCTCACCTACTGTACTCTGCTCTGTTACATTTAAACGAAATTATTGTAAAATTATACTTTTTAACTATTTAGTAAAAGTTTGCCACGTTAATAAGACTGGAAAAACTGTTACGTATTAATAAAGTGGGTTCTTAGAAAAAACAGTTACTATAGTGAGCTTTGAATTTTCGTACTTAATATGATTTGTAAATTTGAAAGTAATCTATTATGTATTTGACAACGTAGGTACGGTTATATAGTTTAATTTTATTATAGCATCCTAAATTCATATAGTGTACGGAAATTTTGTTTATACCTAAAGTATATATCAACTTGCTTAATTCAAATTTCATATAGATATATTTAACCACATTTTTTTAACTCAACTGCAAACAACTGGTTTAGTTTTATCGGGCTTAAAACGTTGGTCACATAAATTAACGGTCCTCTATAAAATCACGGATTCACGAGATAGCTATTTTAATGTTAAACTGTGATAAATGTTAGAAAGACAAAGATATATTCTTCTTTAGAACATTTCGTTAATGATTAAATAATAGTAATTAAAATACTTGATAAAATATGAATAATTATGTGCTAAATTATATACAAACTATTAATTTCATAAAGAGTGTAGGTAAGCTATTTGTTCGTTGCTGCCACCAAAATATTACAAAATATAGATTAAATCTAACTACTTATTTACTTAGGTGGTAGAGCGACGCTGAAGCTATTACTAGTTTTAGCATGAATAGGTCGGCTCGTCCGGGATAGTACCACCCGACCCACAGAAACACCGACATGAAGTAACAGTGCTTGCATTATTGCGTTTCGTTCGATCAGTGAGAACACCGGAGGCCCACCACCCTCCCTCTCCCTTTTTTCTCTTCCCTTCCCCTCCCCATTCCCCACCAACACAGGCTGGCAATGCATTTGCGACTCCTCTGGTGTCTATGGACGGTGGTGATCACTTAACATAAGGTGACCCACCTGTACGTTTGCCTCCTATGACATAAAAAAAATGAAATAAAGAACCAAACTTATTAACTGATAATGCCACTAATATTATTCTACTATTATTAAATAGCACAATGAAGCGCTGTATTACATAGAAAGGGTATTATCATGTCTGGCTTGTGCATGAATACGAATTGTTTAATTTAGGCAGTTCCGCAATAACCTAAAATAGTATTACCCCGAAACAATTGTTGGCGCTTATAATTACAATGGACTTATGTCCATTGTCAATTTACATTTGTAGATTAGAAAAATAATAATAATCTATAAATATAATATAAATGAAGTGTCTGTATGTAACAGCAAAATAATTTTTTTCACTGATTAGGTATGAGAGTACAAGCTTCTAATAACAAAAATGCAATTTTTAAAATTTTTGTCGGTCTGTCTCTGTCTGTTTGTTCCGGGTAATCTCCGAAACCGCTTAACCGATTTTAAAGGGAATTTCACTGACAGATAGCTAAAATTACAGTGGGTGACATAGGCTACTCTAAATTAGACTAAGTGTTAACCGCGGCTTCGTCCGCAATGCTATCTCAAAAACGGTTAGACTCATTTTCACGAAACTTTCACCAACAGATAGTGGACATCATAATAAGTAATTCAGTTTATTTTAATTTAGACTAGCTGTTAACCGTGGCTTCGCCCGTAATACTATCTCCAAAATAGGTAAACCAATCTTCACGAGACTTTCACTGGCAGATAGATGACCTTATAAAAAGTAATTCAGGCAATTTTAGTTTATACTAGCTGTTAACTGTGGCTTTGCCGACAGTATTTTCTCCAAAAGGTTAGAACGATTTTCCGGGGACTTTACCTTACCTTATAAAAAGTAATTGAGGTTATTCTATTTTAGACTAGCTCTTACTCACGACTTTGCCTGTATGAAATTTAGCAAGATTTCAATTCATTCTTTATTTTTAATTAGAGATATAATTATAAATTGTTTACTATTCGATATTATAATTATTAGTAACTTTGAAGATAGAAGAGATCTTCCTAATAAGATTTTAGATCATAAACCTATTACGTAAAGAGGCCCATAATACAATTTTTTGCAGAACAGACAACCTTTAATTTTTTGTATAGACACAAAATCGTAAGTATATTGACAAAGTTGTGTAAATGTAAATCTTTATGATAATATTTTAAGTTATTTTTTCATTAGTTCCTTACACAGTGTAAGTGAGCACGAAGACAGAGTTATATGGTGGGTTAAAATCCCAAATATGTTGCTGATGGTAAACCTCACTATGTACATTGTTAGTATTAAATATCTATGGTATACATTACATACTACTGTAAGTGGCGTGCGTGTCGTACTTAGAATTGTTTTTAAAACGCATTTCTATAGTTGTACATAGTCTCACAAGTTTATAATTCTTTAATACAATTTAAAAAAATGTGCGTGGAGCCGCGACTACAGTTAGTAGTAAATAATAGTAAGCTTATTAAATAGAAAATATTATTAATCCATACCTAACGCAATAGGATTGGAGTAAAACAGTAACTTGGCATATGGATCAGAGATTAAACTGAGTATCCACTTCACCAACCGATAAATAATATTATATACTGAAATAAAACACAAAACATACGAAGTATCTACATTAAAATGCTCGCGAAAATATACTCTGAGGGTTTTTAAAATTGATAACATAACAAGTAAAATGCTCATTGATATTTTGTATAAATTAAAATTCATATCATGAAGATTACAGAAACAAGGTCTTCTGTTTATGGATATTTGAATCATATACATAAAGTTCTTACAGCATTCTATAAATGTATTATATTCCTGCCACTATTAAAACGCTGACTACATCCCATATGTTACAATTCATTATACCTTTAAGGTACATGTGCCAAAGTTTCATAAATATTATTTATTCCTCTACGCAGTCCGATAAAATAGTAAAATAAGAATTTTCCAAATTATTTTGCCAAACCTTTTTCTATAACAAAAATGTCCGACGGACGACCGATCTAATTACGTATTTCGTAAAAATTAATAAATATATATGATATATCTATGTATACACAAAATTGCACATTTTAATTTATACTATGACTGGTACATACAAAAATTAAGTTTTCTATTTTAAAGTCGATATATTTATATAATTATTTTCTTTTGTAAAATACGTAATATGGGAATCAATGATAGCTTACACGTTCCTAAGACCTTAAGACCTAAAGGCTTACTCGTACCCAAAGTATTTTTCCTTTTGATATTAAATTTTGTAGCGTCAATATAATATCTCAATGAGCATTATGTTCTAGTAATGAGCATTATATTCTAGTATGTAGTAGTATAAACAGGACGTTTATAGAATATACGTTTTTGTATATGCTGTACTACTTTCCTGTTATAATCTGCTACAGACTACAGAGCGCATGCTAGCAGCATGGTACCATTCCAATGGGATTATACCGGACAGATAAGACTCAATCATACATAACGAACTATTTTATGTTCCTAGTGGCAAATAAACTCACGCTCATAGTTCGCCTATTTCGCGTACAATTTATGCAATAAAGACAATCGAAGATCAAAACAATGCGTTTAATACTAAACTACCCTGCAACAAGAGCAAGTCACTTCCAAACTTTCCACCACAAATAGGTATCGCCGCCGTGTTCACAGTGTTGTTTTGGAAACATTAACTAACTTGAGTGTGCGCCAAAAACGGAAACATTTTAACGTTCTCTGATGCCGCGCCGCCGCACCAAATTGTCACTGTTATTCCTATTACACGACAAAAAACTTCAGCCATTATGTTGCGAAACACGTACACATTTATAAATCAAATTTCAGTATTGATTTTGATATTAGAAACAAAAAAATAAACGTAATATCTAGTTATATTCATTTATTTTTCCAGCTTTATTTTCTACTCCCTTTGGGTACGGCTGAGTTGCGCGACTATGGGAAGCAATATGGCACAGTGGTAGGTAGTGTTTTCGATGAAAAATTGTACCAAGTTACAAAGAAATTTCTATGAATATAATATGTATCAGAATATAAATAAAATATTTTATTCAATTTAACTTCTAGGGGGCTCTTATGAAAGTAAAATTATGGGTTCCGAAAGCAAGTAAGTTATCACAAAGAACCAACAAGAAACTCGTAAAATTTTTGACGTACATATTTTTATAATATGTTATAGCAACAATATACTTTCTAATGGATGCACAGAGAGAGGTGTCAATTCTAGCCATTACTATCGTTCATATATTGTTTATTGATATATCATCAAAATAAAAAAAATATATATATTCAGTCTAGGTTTTCAAAAGGTGCTTATGAACGTCTAAACTACAATCGGTTCAAAAAACAAGCCAGTCATCGAGGAAAAACCGGCAAGAAACTCTATCTGACTTATCTGTTTTACATACATATACTTATTTAAAACATGTTACAGTCCTCTTTAGTGGATACACAAAGAGAGAAGTCAATTCCAGACATCGCCAGCGTTCACATATGGCTCACTCTACAATGGCCTTTTGACACAAAAACCCGCTTGATATGGCGGTTAAGCTTACAATCCGGTAAATTGGTAATATGCTTTGGAAAACAGCGAAGGCAAACCTTGTGAGGAAATCAAAACACGGTGATAGGGCTTTTATAACACCTGTGTAATTATTATCCTCAGAATTATCATCTTGTATTTGATTGATTTGGTATAATAGTTAAAAAACAATCTATTTAAATTTGTATTATGTGAGTGTAGTTAGTTAGACAAGGTTACTCACTCTCTTAAACATAACAGGAAGAACAAACATTTACGCTTTATGGTGGGTTTAGTGCATGCGATTTGGGATATAGTAAAAATTGTGTGTTGTAAAATAAGTTTAATAATGTCATAAATGATGCTTTATTGCACTCTGGTTCACTCATTGGTGTACTTAATCAATAAACGTAAGCCATTTTATTATAGTCAACTAGTGGTATGATTAAGTAAATAATTAAAAAGATATACATATATATATATTAATATATATATGAGATTTTAAGCATAGCAACCGCAACGTTATAATTTTGTAAATACAGTGCGTCGGTATTAATGTAATGGGTAATATTAATAATAATAATTTATAAAGTTTTATATCTAAATTTTCAATCAAGATTTCAAAACGTCAGCTCATTCGCTGTTTACAATTCAACATTATAATAACAAGAAGATAGGAGGGGTCTTTCTAATAAGATATTATATTATAAATGTATTATTTATTGACGATATGGGTATATTACATCATTATAATAACATATTTAAGTCGTTGTTTTACTAGTTCCTTATTCAATGTACGTGAGCACTGAGGTAGTTACATGGCTGGTTAAGGTTCCGAAGGACCTCCTCCCGCCCTCTCTTCCCCTCCCGCCCTCTCTTCTCCCTCCCCCTCCCTTCTACCTGTCCAACACAGGCTAGCAACGCACTTGCGACACCTCTGATGTTGCTGGTGTGTTGGATGGTGGTGATC
>JACEII010000014.1:3705804-3767165 GCA_014332785.1 Antheraea mylitta
ACTTTATCTACTGGTGAAAATAGTGTACCTATGAGTTTCTAATAATTTTCTTAATGTACCGTCATGTAACGTTCTTAAGAAACTTAAAAAACCTAATTAATCCTTTGGGGTTTTGTGTATAGACAATAAAAAATGAGATATTATATGGGAAGAATAGCTTACAATAATCAACAATGATTTTAACAATAGATAATTTTGATAAACAAAAAATAGAGGATTTAACATTTATCACGTAACTTTATACCTATAGCAATAGTTAGACTGTATGTCTTAGCATTGACATTCAGTCACTGAACAGCACGACTTGGGACTATATAATAATGTTTTATTTACCCCATTATCTCACCACATGAAAATAAATATACCGCTTTACCACTTCTATTAGCCACAGGTATCATTTGATACAAATCAAATAGCCCGGTTGGTTTTAATTCAACTATATAATTTTAACAATACCGTGTTGACCAATATCTATAAAAACTTTTCTTTTGTGGTTATTTTGTTTATCCCACATTTAACAATTTTATAATCTTTTATATAACATCTAGGTTTACTAGAATGACGAAGACTGTTGGTGCCCATGATTTACCCTGGTTTGGTTATTTTATAAATGAGATTATTATCAATTACAGCTTAATTGATCCATTACCGAACATAAACTTCATTATGTTTTTGCTACCTTCTTCAGTTGTATGTTAATCATATCTACATATGATTCGCGATTTAGCTGATTTACTTGTCTCTTTATTTCATTACATATGGGAGGTTGCACTAACTGAGTAGATTTCAATATTGTAACGTATGTCACCTTTTGCCTGCATAGCCACAAAAAGTGGTGCTCCGGAGACAATAATTGAACCGCCTGTCATAAAAGAAAATAAACTCTAAACGTTATTTCCTCTTAGAGTCAAGTAGTCTCTCCAATATCAGTTAAGATTTATTATTTGAATTGTGTGAAAATTATATACAGTTTTAAGTCTGAGCGTCCAAATTCTAGAAACTTCTTATGCCATTATTTGCAAAATATATTAGTTGACGTGGGTCTTAGCGTCTAAGCACTATGAGATCCTCTTTTACAAGAAAGATGAGTTAAGGCCTATAGAATTTAGCTGCATTGTAGTTTTTGATGATCTATGAACAGCAAATATCTAACAAAGATAAGTTAGAATTAAGACGTAATTACTAATTCGACAAATCATACTGACGGTGGAAAGGTTGATTAACCAATCAGTGAGTCTTCATAGGTTATTTAGTTTATTTTTTTATAGGTTTATAGGTATTTAGTTAATAGCTATAGGTTATTGAAACGATGAAATAGCAAAGGATTGTATAAAAGTTACTGTAGAAAAGCTTTTCTTATTTTATGAGTTTCTAGTATGTAAAATTAAACTATGAGACGGCAAAAGTAATAATACTAACTATAAAGATTAAATTACGTATAGTAATGGCGAATATTTCAATCATCTCTATTCTAATGTCTAAATAAATGGTTCTATGTACTATTTTAAATTTTATTTCCAGTTATTTTAGAAGTATACTAAAGATTTCTATGGAATGATAACCGTTTTACATTCATTACAATACTTAATTATATAGTCTATACTAATATATAAAGCTGAAGAGTTTGTTTGTTTGTATGGTTGAACGCGCTAATCTCAGGAACTACTGGTCCGATTTGAAAAATTCTTTCAATTTTAGATAGATATCATAACGTTAAAGCCAATAGGCGCGGAGCACTAATAAAGAATATCACAAAATCGGGCTATTTTAAGAGCTTTCGCTGCGTGTTACCGTCAGTATTATATACGTTGCCATGGTAACGTGATAACATTCTCTCGCAAACATTTCCAAAGTTTATTTTGTGTTGCTATTCAAAAAGTTTAGTAGTAATAATATTGATCCGATAAGACAGGCGAAAGAATTAATCCATACTGCCAATTCTGAACTTGTCAATATAGGTAGTCATTATGTATTCTTTAGCCAGTTTTCATTTATGTCCAAGTTAATGAAAAGATATAAGCGGCAAATCCTCTATATAATAATTCGTAAATTTTTATCTTCTTAATTTTCAAGAACACAGAATTCATGCTCCGTGGTATTATTTTTCATTTATTTCACTTATGCACAATAAACGAACCATATTACATAAAACGCTACCAATTATCACAATATAGAATGGCGTAACACAAGATATGAATGATATGAATAAAATATAAAATCCACTGCAGACTGAAATCCCGCCCAAAAACTCCTCAAAAAGTTTATTGTACGTTAGTTTTGTTTCCAATTTTTGATTTGTGATATATTACGTATTATAAAAATAAAGTGTGTGTATGTAATATTAAAATAAATACTTTTTGATGAATACTTATATCTGTGGTGCTACAAATATCAACATTTTTTAAATTCTGTTGATTATTTGTCGTAGTAATAGTCGAGTAGTTGTCGTTATTGTGTCTGTTTGTTTATTTGTTCCGGGTAATCTCCGAAACGGCTGGATCTATTTGAACGGTTTTTTTTCTTACAAAATGACTACGCTATTGACCTAGCAAGGTCTTAACAGCTTTACCGAACTACAAGTAATATATGAACGGGAATTTTATCTAATTAGCTGTTTTATTTTAAGCTAGCGGGTTCAGCAGACGTTGCCCGTCCTGATAATAAGACAAACTATATCTAAACCTTGCCCAAGTATCATTTTATATATTGTTTTTTTTTTTTTTCGAAATGACTACGTTATTGACCCAGCAAGGTGACTACGTATATATTCGTGAAAACGGCAGGATTTTGCGTTCTGTAGTTTTTGATCTTATCGCGAACAGACATATAGACTGACGTGGAACAGGACTTTGTTTTACACTATGTAGTGATGAACTGTTATCCGTGCATTCGTCCGTGTAAAATTGGTCAAAAATCGATTTAAATTATAGCATATATTATAGTATATTAATAACTTAAATATCGACAACATGGACATATTAAATCTATAAAACATTTAACACATATTGTTCGATAATGTATAGCCAAATAAATTTCATTACTTTCTTATATAGTGCAAGTGAGCACTGTGGGTGACTTATAGTAGTTTAAAGTTCCAGCTATGTAGCTGATGATAAATCCCATCCCATTCGAGACACTGTTAGTATTCTCATATGTAATGTATATGTTACCTATATGATGTGCATGTCGTACTTGCAAATATTTTTGAGAGAGTATTTCTGTAATTTACACATCTAATCACAATTATAAATTTATTTAATATATTCAAAAAAAACGCGTGCGAAGCCGCGAGCAACAGCTAGTTTTTAATATATTGAGATAATAGTGTTTAATAAAAATCAATCTGCTTTTTCTTGACCTGCGTTGTCTTCTATTATATGTTCTTCTGCTCATCAAATTGCAATATTACAATGTATTATTTTATACGAATGTATGAGTTTATCTAAAAATATCATAAGTAATGTATGTATTTTTTTCTGCGAGCAAAAAACAATATATTTACGAAAGTATAAAACAGAAACTACATATTCGTAATAATAATTATGGACGTCATGGGTTGGGGTGAACTAGTATACATAATAGACATCGAATGTATAGCAGTACAATCCCGTGGGTGCACTAGAGACTGGCTCGGTTTGCGAACTGCGATATCGAATCGTGAGCCATAAGCATGAATACATCTGCAACACGCAACGAGTCGCGTCATGTATGTTCTGTATAGAATTGAATATTTTAAATGAAATAGAAATATGTTCCCAATAAATGTTACCCTTCATCTCTTAAGTTAATTCCATCAATAGTTGCAAATTATTATAGATATATAAATTTAATAAATCGGGCATAGTGTACAAAATACATGTACAAGAAATTATGATACAGTTATATAATTGAAAAGTATAAAATAATAGGAAATAAATGTTCAAAGTGTTATTTTTTGCCAATAAATCAGATAATGGACTCCGTTACGTGCTTAATACTCATGAATCAGATAATAAAACTATGTTACGGAGCCGTTCGAGAACTGAACTACATTAAAATGATTTATTCGTCTCCAAACGCTTATAAAAGTATGATTTATTTTTAATGGACATGTCGAGTGTAATGTCTTCGCCTTTAAAATAAAACTGAGAAAATAGAAAAATGATGTAAAAATTTCGACAAAATGTCTCCAATAGTTATTAATTTTGTTAAATACAAAAGAACGTAAAGTCTATTTTCACGGAACATATAAAACAAGGCTCAGCCGCGTACTACATTTGCCTGACACAAAATATTGTGCAGCTCGGGTAAACGCTCCCGTCTAACTTCCAATACAATATAAATTGCACTTTGAAAATGTCCTGTATTTCAAATTTGCTGCATACGATACACAGTTTTAACGCTAAACATAAAGAGCTTATTTCGGTGAAACAAGGTCCCGAGCGTGGAATAGTGGCATAATGCCGGTAATATGGTGTCGCTTTTCTGTGGCGAGATAAGGGTACGCGACATTGACTATTCAAAGGGTTGCGGTCCTCAAAATTTGCGTTCAATAAGTCCGAAATACCGTACCTCACCTTTAACTTAACGCGCAATTTATTTTGAGCGTTGACGATATTTTAGGTCAATTTATATGCGGATTATAATATTTTATTGATGATATTTTAATCATGATTCATATGATTTTGAATACGCAGCCGCGAGCTTCGTTCATGTTATTGTAAATTGAGTTAATGCACATCGTTTCGTTTGTTTTGTTTCACGTTAAATACGTGTGTATGAGCTCATCAAACAAATAACTTTTATATAATGCATTAAAGAGGAAAGCTTTTGTGTTCGTTACATGCATTAAATTAAAAACGGGCGCCACGAGTTTGTTTGTATTTGTTTTATGGAATGGCTGTCTGTGGTTTTGAGATGGAAAAATGTTGAGAGAAACTTATCTTTGTACCATTGTATAATTTTCAAAGAGTCTACTAACATTTTCTATTCATTATTCTATCTAAATTATCGAACTTCAAAAACGATACCTTATTATTAATTATACAACGATAGCTTAAAGGAGTATATATTGTTATTCAATTAGTGAATACAGCAGTCTTGGCTTGTTTCCAAATGAAATGTTATAAATTCAAAAACCGAAGTTACGTTTGATGTATTATTTAAAACTGGAAACAGCTGAACTGAATAATTAAAGTTCTTGCCAAACTTATTGATCATTCTGAATATAGTTGCGTAGCGTACCGCTATATTCAGATTGGCCGAAAAATATTGACGAGGACTGTAAATAAAGTTACTGTTACAATGTAAAAATGAAATGAGCTACTTAAACCTTTTTTTGTATGTGGAAAAGTCTAATTTTGTGTAAAGTTTTATATTTCCTTTTATAGTCGAGTTAATGATTGATAACATCAAGAAATAATTAGGTGGAATCCTGCACATATTTATTCCGCACGTGTCCGGACGTCTGGAGCCGGCTTATTTATTCGCAATTTGTAAGATATCTTTTGGTAGGTAGGTTAGGTACCTTAATGAGGCAATAACAATAAATAAAGACCCAAAAGTTTTCTCGGCATTTCACCCTCCGCATAGCTACCGACCCTCGCAAGAACCACCTTAAACTCATACGTAACTGGAAAACGTTATAATTATTTAGTAGGCTCGTTGAGATCCCATTATGTGACTATAATTTGGTTTGGTGTACGCGATTCACTAATTGTTATTTACGTTCTTGTATACATTTCTCTATATTTTGAAAGATGCTTGTATCATTTACATTTTCTGAAGATGTAAAGTTAATATTGATGCTTTAAAAGTTGTAAGATGTAAACGCATATTATACTTAGAAATGAAAAAGGTTACTTAACAATTTAGGGCCTTAAAATTCAAGGTTAGTCAAAATGAATGAATCAAGATGAATCTTTTCATAATAGTAGTAATATACTAAAAGGATGTTTATTTACTATTTAAGAAAGAGCTTTATTCATTCATTCAGCTTTACTTATGATGCTTTGAAAATAATTACTTCAGTATTATTTACATGCTTTAGTGAAAAACATTTTAAAAACAAAAGTAACTTCTATTATTTCCATTTCAGTATACCACAGTTAATACCACGGCAAAAGCCATTGATGATCCGCAATCTAATATAGATAATGTTATTCTAATTTGTTTATTTCAAAAAATTCTCATGACTGTAAAATGCATATGACAGTCAATTTTTATATAACCATAACATTACGAGTATCAAACCTAGCTTTAGTGCTTGACTAGCAGACTTATGCAGTCAAGATTTTATAAAGGATGCCTTGATCCACTATTTATTTACAACGGTTCTTCAGTGATAGTAATCTTCTGATCATTTTCTCAACAAGATCTGTATTTCTTAAATCAACCCACATATCTAATAGAATGTTGAATTTACGTTTTTCCTAAGAAAAGTAAATATACTGAGACGCATATATATGAATGCACTCTACGAGCTTTAACGATGAGGATTCTACTTAAACCGTTACTAACAGATCATGTTATACGAGACGGCTTGCTTTATAATGTGGCATATTAGATTCTTTTATATTGAAAACATTATCGGCAAGGGAGGAAAACACGTGTTTTGATTGATTTCCCGTTTGATTTTAAGTGGTCCCTAAAGTGTATAACTGTATATATAAACAATTTCGAAAAAGACCAAGAACTTAACTAACGGCAATCGTAATAATTTGGTTCTCCCAAGGACTAAGTTCATACGTCTCGTCAGTCAATACATGTTGATTACCTTATCCTTTAAGGCAAAACACGACAGCCACAACATAGCAACGTTACTGAAATAATCAATACAATAGTGAAATTATCAGAACTGAATCTTACACAGGTTTACTCACTCATAAAAGTCGTTTAGTTATAACAACACTATCTTTTCTCTTATCTCGCGTAGACAAAACTTGCTTTACTTTTTTTTTTCCTTTATCAACTGTCAAGGTAGTATTTACGCGTTTTATACACATGTAATTCTTCCCACAATCCATTCATAACTTCTTTGATCTCTCTTTACTATTTTATCCGTCTACATTATAATTGCCTCTATGGGTTTGTAAAGTTTGTTTGGCCAATGATCGTATAATTATTTTATATTAAAACGTTTCCGTATAATCTTATCTGTTTTAAATGTTTGCCTGATATTATTTGTAGCATAAATCAGTAATGTGCAATGCGTTGCAGTAGATCACGAGTGTGCAACAAGTATCATAATGAGGATGGAGAAACTATCGTAGTGACTAATTTTGTTGTGTTAGATATCGATCAGCAAATGTATATCCTGCAGTAAACTTGATCTTGATGTACGTATACCTCTTCATAAAGACCTGTTAACAAATATCGCCGCTGTTCTAGAACCTTGTTTTCCTTATTATAGCATCCATATAAACAGAAATACAACGACATATTGAAAACAATGCAACGTCACTTAACTCTGATGTAGACAATAAACCAATTAACAGAATAACATATCGTACATTTACGAGCCCGTGGGAGTCAAGACCACACTACTTAACACCTCATTCATCAGTCTTTCATTCATACTGCACTCCGCAAACCCCGTCCATAAGAGCACTCCAGATAACGGCATGAACTCTTTCCATGTAAGTTTTTTTGTATCTATTTTTTTTTTCCTAGTACATTATACCACCTACCTAGATTAAACCTTCATGACGCAGACATTTATACAAATGTATATTTCTCTAAAGTGATTATTTAGATGCAAAAGAAAAGAGAATTTTAATGAAAGAACCGCCAGTTCAGAGTATTTATAATATCAAATAAATAATAAAATTAAAACAATGACAAAATCGTCTCAAGAATGCTTAGATGTAACATTAGATTAATTTATAATTATTAGATGTAACAACGTAATGTACAAATTCACTAACGAATATTCCAGTTAGAAATTACTAGGAATATAAGATTATTAGTTATCAAACAGTTTAAGTATGAAATGAAAGTTCTCTTTTCTAATTTTATCGATGATTCGATGTAACCATTCCATTGAAGCTAAAGTCACTCTTCCGTGTAGTTGCGGGAATGCGTTATAAGTTTTTGGAAATAAATTGCCTATTGGACGGTAACTGGGTAACTACCGAGAAATGCTTTAGAAAATACCCTATTCTGATACTATGTTTTTGTTAGAATGTTTTTCATCACTCCATTAGGTACTTGAGAGATAATGATCTCAATATTTTATAATTACAAATTACATTATTGTTATTGGTATTAACTGTACCTAAGCTTGATCGGTCTTGAACAGATGCCGCTTTAAGTTGGTTCACAGAAAACTGTAGAATCGACTGCTATAGATACATCATAGATAACGCCACATTTTAATTTTGAATTTATTTTTGAACTTCCAGTTTATTTTATTGTGCACGTGTTATACTAATTTTATATAAATAAATAAAATACACTGGATAGATCTGGTATCAAGTTTTTATGCAAATCCATTACCACATAATACCAAATACTTCATTAAAATTTTAATCCAAATAAGACCAGTGATGGATTGACAAGTCTATCACCTGTAGGCTATTTAAATTTTGCTGCCCTTAAGTACCTCTATAATTTAATATCTTAGTTCAAAATATATCCTAGTTTATAGGTGGTAGAGCCACGCTGAAGCAACTACTGTTATCAGCATGAATGGGTCGGCTCATCCGGGGTAGTACCACCCTCTCACAGAAAAACAACGTGAAGTAACAGTGCTTACATTATTGCGTTTCGTTCGGTCAGTGGAGTGCCGAAGTTTCTGCTAACCAAATGGAAAAATTATTTTTTGTGCTCTATCCACCTAATTACACAACCATTTTCCCGTAATTACTATGATTGTGAACTACAGAATCGATGAGTCACTTTCTAGAATTATAAATGTGAAACTCTTCAATTTATGTAAAACGTCAAAAAAAAGCACCAAATTTATAGGCCCTAAAATCGCTCCAGGCTATAGCCTACTCACCCAACTGGTAAATATATTACTGCGTAAGACAGTGCATATTCATTGTATTTACATACCCATTTAGGCTATATGAGCTAACATAGTGTATTTCAATGTTATACAAAAACAAATTCTTTCCATTTGTTTTGTCGATTAACCACGGCCGCTTATTCGAATGAGGTTAAAATGTATTTTACAAGGTATGTACACGAAAAGATATTTTTTTAAAATAAGAAATCTATTGAAGAAATTGTAGAACATAAAGTTACCCGTTCATGTAAAATCAATGTGTTCAGGTGTTCGAGAATTCCCAAGGGTACAGTATAGTCTCCGGACTCGCCTTGCGGTACTATATAATGTAACACAACCTACTCTGTGGTCGGTGAAATATCGTCTCTATTATAATATGTTCTGCGATACGAAGTAATAGAGCTACATTTATAATTTAAATTAATAAATTATTTTATTAAAGATAAATTACATATTCTATTTGGAAAATTTTGATCTATTCAAAAAAAGTGAATTTATCAAGATTAATTTTTTTTAAACTAATTTTTTATGGTAATTTTTCAATATTTACTAAATGTTCTTTAAGGGTACTGCGTACCTCTGCGTGCTTCCAATAGAGCACTGCATATAGGTATGTTATGTTGCGAAAAAATAAGTAATCACTTCCTTTTTAGATAAATTAACATATAATTTTTCATTTTTCCATTTTCTATTTGCGTTAGTGACTGTCGATAAGCAACGTGGGTAGCTTCCTGTTTCGTTTTCTGTTGCTAATTTTTATACGCAATTATAATTGTGAGTTTAAAATAATTAAATATTTTAGTAATATAAATTAATCCTTATTATGCAATTACTATCGAAATTACATTGTTCAAAAATATCCATTTAAGAGAGATAACCTATTAATAATTCCAATGGGTTCTAATAAAAGTGTTATTTATGAAACGTTAAATTATAGATATTGCTTTAGTATTATGTCGTATATGTAAATGTGGGTTATGCAGACCAGCAAGAATACCCACAGGTACACGAGTATTTCGATCCGAACAAAGGCCTGCCATATACGTTATCCGCCGCTATTCATATGCCTTTATGAACAACAATAATATGCTTCAATGCCTATCACCTTTTAGTGGTACAGTACAGTCCAAGAAGTACTTTTTCATAAGATCATGAAATCTTCATAATTCAAGTTAATACAGATTATAAAGCACTTTTGGTTACTGTTAACAGAGACCTAACACGAACCTTAAGATGTTTCTTAATTGAAGTGGAACTTCTAATGTGACTTCCAACAAGGTTGCGTTAAACTTTTAACGCTACCATGGGGGTGGTATAAAAACACTGTTGCGTTAAACGTTCACCGATAGAAACTATATGATTTCACTAAAAATCAATTTCTACCTCTTCCTATTTTCATTTCCACATTACGAAGTCTCACTTCTTCCGCGCGGAGGAACTCCACGTACTATTTTTTTTTTGATATTACAAATTTCCATATAGTATATTATATCTTCATTCATTGATTTTAACTAAATCCCAAATGCCAATTAATATGTCTAAACCATAAAGTTAAAACACATTCCAAAAATTATAAACGCTTATCTTTACATATCATTTACTTAAGGATTATTTTCGAAAAACACAGAAACAGGTGTTTCTTTTTTAATCAAGAGACAAAGTATAAATTTTTATATCTTGAGAAGACGGATGGATCACATTTTCATTAATTTCTTACAGGCAGTCCTAAATACGTATTTTACGACCCTAACTTCAGAGCTTGCAAATGATCATAAAATATTTTACAATCTTTGCACTACTACCACAGAAGAAAAGATGACAAAAATCCATCCTTAAGTTACGTCTAGGTTATAAAAAGAAGCTATTGTTCAAATCTCATACTTTTTCTTTAATAATTTTATATGTACCTAAATAATTCGAATCTTCTTTATACGTGCCGCATGGAATTAACCCCGTTAGTGTAGACAGAAATTTGTAATGATCATTAATTCATTTTTTAATAATTTGTCTGCTTTAGCAACTCAACCTAATCTATTATGTAGGTGGTAGAGCCACGCTGGAGCTATTACTGGCTTTAACATAAGTGGGTCAGCTCGCCTGGGGTACTACCACCCTCTCACAGAACACCGACGTGAAGTAACAGTGCTTGCATTGTTGCGTTTCGTTCAGTTAGTGAAAGCGCCGGTGGCCCATCTCTCGTTGCCTTTCCCCTCTCCTCTTCCCTTCCTTCTCCTTCCTTCCCCAACACAGACTGTCAACATACCTGCGACACCCCTGGTGTTGCAAGTGTCTATGGACGGTATAAGGACGGACGATCACTTATCATCAGGTGACCCACCTGTTCGTTTGCCTCCTATGATCTAAAAAATACCTCATGTTACTACTATATGTACTTTAAGATGGTAACGAGCCCAATTTAGAGGATGACTGGTTCTTAAGAACAACTGTCGGAACAAACCTCTAGATGTTTGGTATACAGATTTGAGAGTGGTACAAAACCAGGAGGGTTTAGAATAATCCCTAACACCGTGTTATGGTTTCATCAAAGGGTTTCTTTCACCAAATGTCCAGCTTAATGCAGGATTCGAACCTACCTCAATGCAATCCGTATCTTAACACACTACAATGAATCATCGTTGCTTCAAAATTCATTTATAGATACCTGTATCATACAGTACTTAAATCAGGCGATTTTGTATGATAATCACTATCATTATTACTGTATATTATAATGAAAAGTCCTCCGCCGCTTCTATCTGTTCGCGGTAAACTCAAAAACTATCGAACGGATTTTCATGCTATTTTCTCCAGTAGATAAGGTGATTATTGAGCAAGGTTTAAGTATACAATTATTCACGAATTTTTATTATCAGGGTAGGATAATGGTCACCAGACTCGATAGTGTTATTTATATACAATAAACCTAATTAATATCCAATATTAAACAACTATAGGTAATAAATTGTCGCTTAAAGTATATTTGTTATGAGTTTGCGTTAATTGGTGCCGAATAATTCAACACGTAACTCCTCGAACACTTAATTAAAAATACTTACTATCCATACTAATATTATAAAGAGGTTAAAAGTTTGCGAGTTTGTGATGTTGTACGGGGTAATTTCAGGAACTACTGGTAGTATTTGAAAAATCTTTCAGTGTTATATAGCTCACTTATCAAGGAAGCTTATAAGCTATATATCATCACGCTAAAATCAATAGGAACAGAGAACTAATGAAGAATGGTTCAAAATCAGGTTTTTTCTCCTCTTGCCAGGTTTCGCTGGGTTAGCCCAAAGTAATTATTCCATGCGGACGAAGTTGCGTGCTGAGGCTAGTCAATAATAATGTGATATGTTTGCATTTATTTCAGCGTTTCTAATGAATGTCGAGATTTAAGGTTTGATTTTGAAATCGGGTAAAATAATATTATAGATATTTGCTTCGAAAATAAACGGGGAGAAATATATAATTCTGTTATTCTGCATAGTTTGCAAATACAAAATTGTACAGTGTAATTTAACTACGCAGTTACGGTATCAATTATGTTAATTTCATATTTAACATATTGTTTGTCGATTGCGTCGCCCCGCGGCTCTCGTACGTGTATCACAAACACACAAATATACGATGCATAACGGGCTAACTGCAATCAGTAAAAGCACACCATTATTTACATCAGGAATTACAAGGATTTATTTACTGGAAAATAATTAACTATTGTTTTGGCAAGTGTTAAAAGAGTCATATATTAATCGATATAAATTAATGTAAACTTTTGATTATTTGGGTTACAGTGACCGCAAACGTAAATGTTAAAGACATTTTCCTGTAACCATTGTAACAGAAAAAATACGTCAAGAATTATTTTTACTTTATATGACCTACCAAATAAATATGCAGAAAAAAATGTTATTATACAATTATAGCACGAGTTCGCTGTTGTATTTTTAAATTATTTTTCAAGTAATATTTTGTTAAAAAGAAATACTATAGTATATGTATTAATTGCATAAAAACTATAGTTGCTAACATGAAGAACACACATTAGACAGTAATGTCTAAACATAAGTAACACGCTAATGGTGTTTTCAGAAAGTTTTATGCTTCGACGGGTACAAAGAACTTAGTATACTATAGAGATAGAGGCGGCAATGATATAGTGTCGGGCTAGCGGCCGCTCCCCCAGGGACGATAAACCCTTCCCGGCGCTTCCCGTCTACTCTTCTTTATGGGAAGGCCGGAATGGCCAGCCCAGGTGAACAGGTAGCTAGATTGCGAAAGTATTTTTAGAACATCTTGTCGGTCGTTGGGTGTTTTTCCTTTGTTATCAAATGGGAGACATTGGAAGTGAATTTTCGGTTATAGGTGCACCTAATGTATCCGAGAGGCTTAGGAGGCGAAGGTTGTTCTCTTTTATGGTTTGGGGATAAAGTAATGTGTTTTCTCTGTGTGTATGGTAAACGTGAAAATTGTTTTGTGGTTTATTATATCTTTATGACTACATTATTATGTAGATTTGGTAGTTATTATAAAACATGCTGATACTGAACGACGACGGAAATAAATAGTAGAACGGAGCAAATAATTGCGTTTCCTAATTTTTTTTTTCTTTTTTATCATTGAAATAAAGACCCTTTTTCGTTCTGTGGTTTTAATGAATTACGAGTATTAAAGCCAATCTAAGCCGCAATAGGTATCCGGTCAGAGAGGACTTTTTTTTCGAACTCGCTATTTACGTAGCAAGGTCTTCACAGCTTCACTGGACTACTAAGGCGAGTACTTAAGGCACTCAGCTTAAAGAAGAATAAAGTCACAGGCATCCATTTGTTATTTTCATTTAAAACGGCACAGGTTTTTATCGCATGTTGCAGCAAACGTTCGTTGTTTGATATCTTCCTAGGTTTACTTGCATATCGCGTGTCGACGGTACATGTTTAAACTCGTAATATTTACTTGTTGAATTACTATTGTTCGAGTACTATTTCGCTGCGACTGTTTTATGTTTCATTGACATTCGAAGTGTGCTATGTTTTTATCGTATCTATTGAGCATGTATAGGTTATTAACTCTATTCAAATACAAAAAAAAAATACAAGAACAGTATTTTTTTTATACTGATGATCCACCCTTTGAAATATACGTAAGAAATTGTAAGCATTTAGATCAAATGATTATGTAATAATAGAGTACGTAATCTATTCATCTATCTTCTATCTAACCTTTAAACGAGCAATTCTTGTATATGTTTATATGTGTATATATATTTAGGATCCCGGAAACGGCGTCATCTATTTCTGTGAAACTTAGTATGTAGGTAGTTTCGGATACGATAAGTCTATTTAGCTAGATTATATCGATAGAATTTTTTTTAACTGCGATTTCAGGCACTGAAAGTATACAGCTAGAATATGAAGGTAAATTTCGTCGGCGCTGTCAAAACAAAAATAGCTCAGATGGAAATCGGTTGCTTCGAAAATCCGTGTAACCCCAGTTCGAATCCGAATGTATATATACATATTTTTTTTTTTTGTAAAAAAATGATAATTTTGTAAGGCAAGCCTAAACATTTATTTTAATTAAATAAATGATTTTATTATTATAATTATAACAGAGATATCTTTTTTTAATATATTTTTATGGGAAAAAAATGCTAGTTTTGTGAGACAAACCTAACAGTTTCTTTTAATTTAAAAATATTTTTTAAAGAACCGGGCTAGGCTCGGTCGCCCAGCTACTTATAATTTATGCAAATAATACTGCAATATTTACTTTAATTTATTAGACTATTATTGTTTAGGGTACATGATAATGTTTAATAGTAATTCATATATAAAAGTTTATACAAATTTAAACGATGTGCACTAATTCAGCTGCCTAATGAGTTTATCGACTTCTTAACGAGAGCGTTTCTAGTTAAGTCTAAAAGCTCACAGACAAAGGACAAAACTTGTAAATAATGAAAATACTACATTTATTCACAGAGATGTAAAGTGAAACAGGGAGTGCTCTGGCGGCTGATTGGCGGAATGTGCTGGACTCCCGCAACACATCCGCATGGGGTATGAATTAATAATGAGTTAGGTGCATTTTACTGGACTAGCTTATTACATCTTTTACCTTTTCCTGGAGTATCGTATAATAAAAAGTAAAAGAAAGATTCTATCGTTAATAATGGAATACCATGAATTAAGCAATCATTTTACACTTAATTTTTAAAACTGTAATTAACAATTGTTATTCTATAATGTTTTAGTAACTCGTCGTACTAATAACGAATTGCATGAAAAATGATGATATTTTATTAAAAATTTGCAGTGCAAATTTTTTCAGGTCAGGTGGACTCAGGGATTTTGATATCGTCAGTGACCATCTCTTTGTCTATATACAACTATATTTTATTATTTCTGGTGGCAACACAACATCCATACCGCGCGTGGTATTATCACTGAACCTTTAGTAAGATTTACCAATAGGTATTTTGACATTATTTCGGTCAGCGGTCCTGAATTTGAGCGACTAACGCGGCTCACATGTCTTGGCTATAACAAACGCATCTAATTAGGAAGAACAACGATGTTTAGTAACTGTAAAATATGCAGTATTCTCAAAATCATTAAGCCACTAAAGGAAATGCTTCAATAAGAACAAACACAGAAGTTTTCCACTCCTAGCTTAGTTATTATGTATCCTCATAGAAATCTATATTGTTAGTATTCTTTTGTTATTAAATAAGTGTTTAATAATGTTTAAAGGTCTTATACCGTTTGCTTAGTAATAGCATTACTACAACTGCATTCTACAGCGATTGTGTAAATAGGATTCGAGCCGGCAAATCCTGTTAGCATTTACTTATTCGTATGAAAGTAATTTTCAACAAATGTGATATATATAACTGTATAGTAGGTTTTCCGTAAAAGTTTAAGGTATGACAACATATCACAAACTGATTTCTATTTTGTGAATTAATTGTAGTGGTAAAGTTTTTAATATAACATCAAAATAAAAGGAAACACCATAAAGGAACCGTAGTACAACTTAGTTTCTGGATTTAAAAAAAACAAAGAAATTTTATATTAATTTTAATGTGTTTTTGTCATACTAAATATAAAGAAAAAATAAATAAATTAATAAAAAAATAAAATAAAAAAATATTTTATTAAAATTTGTCATACTAAATTATGTCATACTAAAAAGCTTTGAAAAAATTTTTATTTTTTATTTTACTAATTTAATACGATTAATAATCGATTATTTAGTTATTGACTTTTTTGATAACCGCAGTTTAGTTTTACGCTTAGTTGCACTAAGGCAAAAAGCATTTTTGTAATTGTCACGAAATTTGAACGTCTATAAATATATGTTCATTATACAAGTTTTAACAAGGTATTCAAAAATGTGAACACAGTATCAATCATATTACGGTAACCAATATTGCGATTCTACAATATTTATAATTGTTTATAAAATCCTAATATTGTAATTAGGTATATAGTACGTACATTTTATATTAGTTTCTATATTAGATTTAACTTATTTCGAAAGGTGATTTAAATAAATCAGTGTCGTGGTATTTTCAGCAAACTAATCGTTAATACAGTGGGCATATTTATAATTCGACGTGTTTGAATTGATTAGTAATATAATTTTAATCCATTTATATAACGCTTTTCAATATCCAATTTGGATATATCAGGTGAAATATACTTGTAGCTTGCAAAACCAAATATTTAGAAGCAAGATACTAAACATAAAAATGATATTTTACAATGAATGCTGCCTAATATCAGCTTTAGGGGATCATGAAACAAAGAAAGATAAAAGGGAGAGAAAAGGAAGGAAGATAAATCGAGAGAGGCTATCGGTGATTATATTACTTTTGGATGTTTACACTTTTTAAGATTTTGTATAATGAAGAAGAGTTATTTTTATTTGTGAAAGTAATATTTCAATGGAGATCGCGAATTAAAACCACAGATTATGGAACGTACGTATACGTACGTACCTTAGAAAACGTCTTTGCGGACATATTAAAAAATATTTTTAATTAACATATAAAAAATTATACCTCGTTATGATTAATATAATAATATAGAAGGTGATGTGAATGTGTTAGAAGAGAGAAATTATAAAACTAAAAGTTTTCTAGTTTTATTCGCCGAGTAAGTACTGTACAATTAAAATTTATATAAAATTAAATCTAATTAAAATATATTGTTTCGATTTTTCTCTGTTTAACCACTCATTATTTTTGTAGTAATAAATAACTTTTTGATTATAGAATTTCTAAAATACAGTAGCATAATTATTAATCTATATTCAGATTATATGTGAAATAGCATTGAAGATTATACAAAATGAAACTTATTAACGTATATATTTATTTTTGCATAGTCACGTATTTCATATTCTTTACGAACTGTGATTGTATAAAGTCATGAGTATGTACTTTTAATGTGAAATCATTACAAAAACTTCTTAATAATCATGTACGAGAAGATAAAAACCTCAATGACACAGCCCCCACTATGATCCAAGTGTAGCCGGATGTCAACATTTGCTCATGAGATTTTACCCTCGAGGCCGGCAGAGAAATGACGTGCTCCTTTATTCCACTCTTTAAAGCTCCATGATGCAATTGCATGGAAAATTTTCAAAGAGAACACTGTGTAATATTCGTTGCATACTTTGTCTATTATATTCCAGCCAAGTTTTGTACGTTTGATATTAATATGAAGTTTTAAATTTGTAAAGTAACGTATAAACTAGTTTTTTTCAATTTATGGTCAGTAGGTACTAATGGTTACCGTGTCTCATTATAATTTAAAATATAATGACATTTATATAAGTTTTCTTATAATACAAGATCAATAAAAATTATATTATTTAATGCCTTACCATATTATTTAATATTTTATTTTGAAAAACAAAATTAAATTCAATCGTTCAAAGAATTTCATATGTTTACGTTATCTATTGCCACACATTTCGAGAGTGTAATCAAAATGAATTATGTACTTAATAATATGATGCAATATAGATTCGTTTTTTAATAAAACAAATAGTATGAGCGACCGAATAATATTTTTCATTATAACCGTACGCGAATAATCTTAAACAGTTAGTGTTCTCAGTACAACTTGTATAGGCAAAATGTATATATATATATATATATAGTAATACAGATATACATATATTTACTTCAATAACAAAAAAATTCTGTAGAGAATTCAAAGCTGTAACTTCTCTATATAAATTGAGATGCACATTTACATAGAGTAGTGCAGAGATAGGAAAGCGCGTCAGCGACCGTCGAGGGGAGCAGAAATCACGACAGCAAACATTGACTTTATACTTTTACTCTTTTACTCACTTAGCCTAACTCATGGCTGCACTGCAAATCACTTCACTCGAAACGAAGAGCAAGTTTTAGATTCAAAAAATGTTCTTTAAACGATTTAAAATCGAACATTTCGAAACTACAGTGGTATTCGAACTCTATGAATTATCTAATACAAATTGTTTTTTTTTTATATTTGTAACTCAACTAATGCCACACATAAATCAATGAATAATTTAGCATATTAAATCATCTACAACCAGCTCATCTTTGAAGAACAACAAAGGAATTTGGACCTTCTTTTTACTTAGAATCATGGAACTTTAACCCTTAGAGTTACGTAGGCCTAATTCTTTTCACAGATTTTATTACAAATAACTAGCAACCAAATGAAATAATTTTAGCACAGTCAGGTTTTGGCAGTATAATATGGAACGCACAATGACCCCAAATATTGAGGCCAAAGCGTCTCACTATTCTTTTCTGATTTATTCCAAAAACATATCATCAACACCTGATATGTATCTTCGACTATTTTAATAATTGGGTAAATACATTTTTCATTATACAAGATTAAGGGCCATGTGCCCATCGATCGAGAAATATAGATGCTTATTAGAATATGATTAGTTCCAAACGAACGAAGCAACCCATTAGCTCTACGACTGACGAACGAAAATCACACTGCATAAAAAGAGATAATAGAACTACATTTTCATAGCCGCAATTTATTTCTGGAGTTCCAAGAACCAGAGATTCAGAAATAACATTGATTTAAAATCCCTAAGGATCATAAAAGGAAAATATTTTTTTTTAAATGAATGAAGGATTGAAACAATCAGAAATGATTAGGAAAACTAAACTTATACAATAATACGAAATTGTAGGTGGCAGAGCTACACTGAAGCTATTATTGGTTTCAGCATGAATGAGTCGGCTCGTCCGGGGTAGCACCATCCTCTCACAGAAAACTGACGCGAAGTAACAGTGCTTGCATTGTTGCGTGTTGTTCGGTCAGTGAGAGCGCCGGAGATCCACCTCCCCTCCCCTGCCCTCTCCCTTCCCCTCTCCTTTAAACCCTCTCCCTTTCACTCCACTCTCCCAAACACAGGCTAGCAACGCAGGTGACCCGCCTGTTCGTTTGCTTCCTATATGATATAAAAAAAACGAAAACAACACGCTTTGATATTTTGTATATAAAGATATGAACGTAAATTTTATAGCTTTTCAAAGACTCAGTCGGTATTGCAAGATCATTGCAAGCACTCTGTATAATATTACCTTCTATTGAAAGCGGTGTGCGCTTAGTCGTTTCAGACTCTTTCAAATATCCGTTCATTAACTTATGTACCCACTTCAGACATCGGCGATTTGTTATAGGTATTAAATTGCGCCGATAGACTGGAGTAGCGTCAGAACATTATAGATTTTAACGAAAACATTCATCTATTCACACCGTGCAGTTATTCATCTGAAATATTTTTCAGATATAAAAGGAATCCAGATACTTTCTGATAAAACGTTCAGTCAAATTTACCTAATACGGCAACTAATTAATCAAGTTTGTTTACTTATACAAATTGTGTAGTTATTTGCCGTTTAACGGGTCTCGGTTCGTTTTAATAGTCAATCATTTACAACTTTGTTGTAAGATTCTTGAGATTGGTTTTAATAAATTTAATTATTGTTTTCAACTTTTTGTTGAGAGTAAGGTAATTTGAGGAAACAACAATTTATTAAAAAGTATCTTGTTAAAATCAAAGAGTGACGTAAATTATCAACATATGTACTGGACAAGTAGAATAAAGATTTGACGACGGTCTAATTAAAATGTCTCATTTTGCTACAGACTATTCAAGAGTTAATGAAATCGAATGTAAGTAGTATCTCTTAATTTTTAGTTTTTTGTAACTACTTTTATGTAATTACGTAACTACGTTTGATTATTGAAATACTAAAAGAGTACAAGTTTATTTTATTCAATATAACTACTATTAGCGTTGTCCCGCTTTGACTGTAAAAAAAAACCTTGACAAATTATATGGCTAAATCTTCATCGTAAATCTGTCTACTGATGAAGGCCGTATTAAAATCCGGTCAGTAGTTTTTGAGTTTATGGCGAACAGACAGACAGACGAGGCACAGGACTTTGTTACACAATATGTAATTATTTACATGAGTTGACACGCTTCATGATGCTAGTAATAACAAAACGGACTTTTATGTTATGAGTATAATTTTTAGTTATGTGCCTGGGTGTTAAATATCTGTATACCTATGTCAGATGTTTAGGGCCCATAATAGAAATGTATGCTTAGTTGGAAATGAATAGACTTTGTATGAAATGATACCCTAAAGATTTTCGTTTAGGTATTTGAATCTAAACGCGTCTCTAGTCATTTATTCCGATTTGCGAATTGAATTTCAAACAAAAGACGGTGTGACGATGATACGATCTTCTGGCAAAACAATAAATATTTGAATATTTAACGCCGAATACTGATAAAGAGATGTAAATGACTACCTCGTCCAATTTGCATTGAACGGATTAACGTCATAATCGGCACGATTCAATCAGCGATCCGGGGGACCTTGGACAGGAGGGATGAGGCGCCGGGGTGGGCTCGCCGGAGGAAACGGGGGGAAATACCATTTAACGGAGATACTAATAACTTTAGATAAAATGCTAATTTTGTGTTCATTCGATTTGGTTGAAGAAGGACGGAAGAGTACACTGAGACTAGGTTAATCTAAAAATATATCGTTTTCTTATACAGTAGACTTAATGTCTTTTTAAGAATTCATTTATTAATTACTAGCTGTTACCCGCGGCTCCGCACACGTTTTTTGAATGTATTAAATAAATTTAAAATTGTTATTACATGTGTAAATAACAATAATACTCTTTCAAAAATATTTGTGAGTATAACACGTACATCATCTACAGTAACAGGTAACATGTACATTATATATGTGAATACTAATAGTGTATCGAATGGGATGGGATTTATCATAAGCCACATAGCTGGAACTTTAAACTACTATCTATGTATCACCCGCAGTACTCACTTACACTATATAAGAAAGTAATGAGAATATTAAGCTATGCATTATCGAACAATATGTGTTCAATCTTTTATTATATAGATATAATATCGGGTATCGTCTGCTGAACTCGTTAGCTTAAAATAAAACAGCTAATTAGTTAGTTATTTGCCCGTAAAATTCCCGCTCACTTGTAATCCGTTGAAGCTGTTAAGACCTTGCTAGGTCAATAGCGTAGTCATTTCAAGAAAACAAAACTATTCATATAGGTCCAGCTGTTTCGGAGATTACCCGGAACAAATAAACAAACAGATATATCGACAGAATTAAAAAAAATGTTGATATTTGTAGCATCGCAGATATATTTATTCATCAAAAAGTATTTATTTGAATATTATATACACACGCTTTATTCTTATAATACGTAATATATCACAAACCAAAAATTGGAAACAAAACTAACGTAGAATAAACTTTTTTAGGAGTTTTTGACGGGATTTCAGTCTGTTATGTAGGGGATTTTATATTTTATTCATAATTTCGTGTTATTTGATTCTATATTGTGTTAAATTGGCGGCGTTTTATGTAATATGGTTTGTTTGTTATGCATAAGTGAAATAAATGAAAAATAATACCACGGAGCATGTATTCTGGGGTCTTGAAAATTAAGAAGATAAACATTTACGAAATATTATATAGAAGATTTGGCGCTTATATATAGAGAATAAATAAGAACTACCTATATTGAGAATTTCAGAATTGGCAGTATGGATTAATTCCTTCGCCTGTATTGTGATGGATGAATATTATTACTACTAACCTTTTAGAATAGCAGCACAAAATAGACTTTAAAAATGTTTGCGATATAAACGTAACACGTATAATTAAAAATCGAAAACAAAACTAACGTAGTATAAACTTTTTGAATAGGAATACAAAATAAACCATGAACATATTTTAATAGAATGTTAACGCGTTAACATGGCAACGCGTATAATACTGACATTAACACGCAGCGGAAGCTTCCAAAGTAGCCCGATTTTGAGACATTCTTCATTAGTGCTCAGCTCCTTTTGGTTTTAACGTGATGATATGTAGCCTATAGCCATCCTCGATAAATGAGCTATCTAACACTAAAAAAAAAACTTTTAAATCGGATCTGTAGTTCTTGAGATCATAGCGTTCAACCAAACAAACAAACAAACTCTTCAGCTTTATATATTAGTATAGATTACTGAAAATTGACAATCGTTTTTTTATATTTTGTAAGTATTTTATTATAATTCTATATAGTTATACAAAGTTAGCTAAACAATAATTTAGTCTTTTTTATTGAATAGATTACATTAGTATAGCGGTTTGAAATAATGCTTTTCTTTGCAGATTCGTGTGGAACAGTTACTTGGGATTAACGCTAACATGCAGCGAAGATCATAAGAGTAAAAAAAAAACCATTTTGAATCATTCTTCATTGGTACTCCGCTTCTATTGGTCTTCGCGTGATGATAGATAAGCTTCCTCGATAAATGAGCTATATAACACTGAAAGAATTTTTCAAATCAGATTAGTAGTTCCTGAAATTACCACCCCCTACAACTTCACAAACTCATAAATTCACAACCTTTACCTCTTTATAATATTAATATAGATAAAAGTTCTGAAAAGTTCTGTTGATCTTACAGCTAACAAAAGAATAAATATATAGATCATCACATAAATTCAATTGGTAGATTTGGTGAAAATGGCTGGTGATATGATAAACTTCTTAAGTTTGAGAGACCTCTTGTGAAAACGGTCTATATGAAAGGTTTTCAGGCGTTGTTAATTTTGTTGGTGGCTTTGACTAAAAACGAGTTTTGTCTTTGGGATGACCTCACTAACTTTATGTCTACAGGATATTTATTTCTAGTGGAATGTAGAGCAGTATTTAACAGAAGTAGAAGCAAATTTATTATAAGTAATCTATTCATTATAATAAACAATATATACGATAAATAACAAAAACATACGAAGATGCTGTCAAAGCAAGTAATTTAACACTTGAATACGTATAAAATATGTAACATTTTACCACGTTAACTATTAGTATTAATCAACATTTATGGAAATGCAAAGAATAAACTCAATTTTCAGTACGCAATTGTATATAGCGTTCAACATAATCGATACTACATACATATTCTTTGCGTATACATTTACAAGTAGTCTAGTGAAGCTTTTAAGACCTTTAAGACATTGCTAGGTCAATAACGAAGTCAGATCGGGAAAAAAAAAGAAAAAAAAATGGCGTATACATCATATTTATATACATAAGTAAAAATAGAAATCACCTTGTCTAAAACTTGAAAAAGATCGCAATAAATTAAAGTTACATAAAGTGATAGTATAAAGATATACTTCAAAAGTTTCCAAAGAAAAAAGCGAGCTCTCAGTATTATAACTAGATTAATGTTCGGTGACTGGAAGTACACTAACAAACTTTTTAAAATTAGTGAGAACATAGTTTTGTATTATTTTTAACGAACCGAAACGCCTTCAGAATTCATTAAGTTCAGAAGTAGGAAAAGTCGAGTACCAATATGTGCTTCCCCGATCCAGAGTCCGGGAAGCAAGCAACTCCATGTTGACTTTGGCGGTAAATATTTTTTGTGTCTTTTGTACATTTATAAAGTTAAGTTTCGAAGGTTCTCGATAGAATGTCTTGCCTAGTTTGTAAAAGCAGTTGTATATTTTAGAAGTTTTATTTATTTATCTGAGTAGCATTCACGAATTGGATATATTTTATCTTATAAATTAGTTTGTAAATGTTCGTCTTTTTTTACAATTATGAAGATGGTCGAGACACGCTGAAACTATTACTGGTTTCATCATGAATGGGTCGGCTCGTCCGGGATAGTACCACCTTCTCACAGAAAACCGACGTGAAGTAACAGTGTTTGCATTGTTGTGTTTCGGTCAGTCAGTGAGAGTGCCAGAGTTTCATCTCCCCTCCTCTGCCCTCTGCCCTCCCCTCTTTTCTTCTCCGTCCCTCTTCTGTCCCCATCCCCTTTTCCTCCCATTCCCTCATAACACAGGCTGGCAACGTACATGCTACTCCTCTGGTATTGCTAGTGTCTATGGCCGGCGGTGATCGCTTAACATCAGGTGACCCTCCTGTTCGTTTGCCTCCTATATGATATAAAAAAAAAATGCAGACAAAGTTTTCCCTTGAAATGTTGAGACACAAAAAATAACAATATCTATTAACTAAAAAAAAATATTTGATTCCTTTATGATCCTCTGCACATATTGGGTATATGAAATATATAATTTTTTTTTTGTTCATGTTCACCATTTAGGTTATCCATCATTTTGCGTATCGATTTGTTATTTTTTATTGTTATCGGTAGATATTTTAAGTACTGTGCGTGTAAATATCATACATATTTGTAATTAATTCAGGAAGCTAATATAGAACTTAAATACAATTATGCATAATGTTCTTGTGCGAAGTTAAGCGGCGAGTGAAATCGGCGCTCATTAGGCAAATCGGATGGCGTTAGCTTATCCTATTAGCACAGTAAATGTTTGGTGATCCCATCAACCCGTCACTCAGATAACTTCTCTGTAAACCATCTTTCAATTATCTTTTACACGTTGATTGACTTTAACTTTGATTTCAGACGCTTAAAGGTAAGAGGGTTCAAAGAAATTGTTTTGTATTTTGATTTTAGGGCCCCGTTTAAATTAGATTTCAATCTCATATTCTTGATTAAGTTTATGCAATTTTTTCATGTTTTGTGAAGTATAAACTATTGTTTAGTTAATCCCTATAGTATTTTTTATATTATTTTTATATAGTCTAGAATTTTTTATATTTGTTAGTTTGGTGTGATTATCTATACTAATATTATAAAGAGGTAAAGTTTGTGATGTTGTGACGTTGTAGGGGGTAATCTCAGGAACTACTGGTCTGATTTGAATAATTCTTTCAGTGTTATATAGCTCATTCATCGAGAATGGTTATAGGCTATATATATATATATATATATATATATCATCACGCTAAGACTTTTAGGAGCGGAGCACAGATGAAAAATGTTTCAAAATCGGGATGTTTTTTCCTTTTGAGAGCTTCTGCTGCGTGTTAGTGTTAGCCCAAAGTATTTATTCCACGCGAACGAAGTCGCGGGCAGAGGCCAGTGCAATATAATTTGGTTAAAAATAATAATGTCTATGATTCTATGAATTTCGATTAACTTGGAGCACTCGGAACAAAGGTGAAAAAATCTATGGAAGTATGCCTTTTTTCGTAAGTTTATGAAAACGTTTCAGTAGATTTATGAATAAAACCTTTCGGGGCGGATACGAAACCGCAATGTAATTTAGGCTGTATAAGCAGCAGAGCCGGCGGCCTCCAAAATTAGACCGTTATCATTCCAACGCTGTCGCCGTGGAGATCACCAGCTATATGAGCCAATACACCGAACAGAATAAATTTGTTTTATATCAGACAGTTGACCTTCATAACCGATATTGTTGCTTTTATATAAGGAAATATTTTCGAGTTTCCGAGCATCCCTCCGCTTACAGCTCGGCTGTTGATTTTTGGTTTTAATAATTATTTCTCTAGGTAAGAAGTTTGAGAGTAAACTAAACACTTTTATATTGAAGTCTTTGAAAATTGCTAATTTAATATAGTATAGGTATATACTATATTATATCCTCTCACAGAGATCCGACGTGAAGTAACAGTGCTGGCATTATTGCGTTTCGATCGGTCAGTGAGAGTGCCAGAGACCCAGCTCTTCTCACCTTCCCCTTCTCCTCTTCCCTTCCTCCCCTCAATACAATATGTTACAAGCATCTATGGACGGTGGAGATCACTTAAAATCAGGTGACCCGTTTGCCTCCTATGATACGAAGAAAAAAAATATAACTACTAAATATATATGAAATTTCTCTAATTATTATTTTTATAACAGATTTCATAGCTTTCAATCACTGAGTGTTCCAAATTAAAACTCAGGTTAAAAACAACCACTACATATTAGTGAAAAATGCTGCTATGGATGTATCTTTTTTTTCTTCATGTATCTGTTACAGCAACTATTCTTTACTTCTTTCTTCTCTATGGTTTCTCGTACGTATACTAAAAACCTTCCATTTATTCATAATTCGCGGTCGTCGTATCGATATCCTTAACTTAAAAAAAAAAACGATATATAATTCGTACTTAGGGGAGTAGTATCGATATATTTTCTGAATTGACGTCCATGACTTATCTTGAATTGAAATGAATTTGAAATTATGAATGAATAAATAGCACCTTTTATTGACAGTGAAGTTGGAAACTCATATATCCCTGAAAACATTCCCCGAAGATGGTAGTGCAAATTAATACGAAAACAAAAGTAGTTTGAATTTTCGAAATGCTTATTATGTACATATATACATATACAATTTGATAAATTAGCCAGTACATAACACATCAGTTTATGTAGGTTATAAAAGTAAAGGTTATAAATGAGGAATATGTTACATAATTTTTTCTCATAGCTTCAGGAATTGCAAGTTATAATAGTGTCCGGAATTTATCGGCATATGTTGAGGAAGATATCGCCCGTCACCGACCGACATGATGGTAACAGGGCTTTTTGCCTCTGCGTTTCTTTTAGTAGGCATTTCTATTAATATGTTATACTAGAAAAAAGTTAATGTTGTCGATATATGTGGTAAGGCCGAACCAATTCTTATTCTTTTTGATGCACAATAACATAACAAATAAGTATTTTAAAGTAAAATTAGAAATATGATCTCTGAATGTAATATCTCATCAGTCGACACTGTAGTACGAATCGAGCGTTTTAAAAAGTTTTATCACTATTACATAGTACATTTCTCGCTTATCGTCAGTGTTTCATGCTTAATTCATGGGACACCGCGCAATGAATTTCAAATGTAATCACCAGGTCCTGTTCGTTAAGTACGGTTTTTATTTACTTGATAATAAATATGTACATTAAATGAAATAAATTCCGAAATAAATAACTTTCCTATTGTAATATTTAAGGCGCTTATCTAAAAGGATATTAAATATGAAATCTATTGGAATGGACTTTTCCATTAATAAAGGAACTCGGAAGGAAAGGACGCCGTGTCCTCTCTAATTAGAAGTTACGAAACGAATTTTCAATACGCGTCGCGGCACCTTACTAATGGCAAACTGAAATAAAAGTTTATATTTACTGTACCGTGCGTGGTTTCTTTACCGTTTTTACATTAAGACCAATGGCTTTAGTTCTATTAGTTGATAGAATAAAAAAATAAAAACCTTTAATGAGAAAATTTCCCTAGACATTTCTTAGATTATAAATACAAGTAGGTGGTAGAGTCACGCTCGCTGTAGCTGTTACTGGTTTCAGCATGAATGGGTCGGCTTGTCTGTGGTTGTACCACCCTCACACAGAAAACCAACTTGAAGTAAAAGTGCTTGCATTGTTGGGTTTCGTTCGGTCAGTGAGAGTGCCGGAAGCCCAAAAACCTTCCCTCCCCTCGCCCCTACCTCTTACCCTTTCACCCAAATACAGGCTGGCAACGCACTTGCGACTCCCCTAGTGTTGCAAGTGTCTATGGACGGCGTTGATCACTTAACACTAAGTAACACGTCTGTTCGGTTGCCTCCTACGAGATAAAAAAATCACATATTTTCCTACAACATGTAATCGGAATCATAACAATTTTAACAGATTCGAAATATGTCTACCACATAGACAATTATGAAATTTCAAAGATATAAACTCCCTGTCAAGGCTGCGGAAAATCATTTGTCAGAAGAGCAATAAAGCAAAGGATTAACAGCTGTCAGTGAAGCATTAGATACGACAAACTTCCCAATAAGCCGCCGGGCGCCGCCTTCCGGTACACCACGAGTCACTTTACAAGAGTAATGATGCTTAATTTTAATGACGCGTCGTCGGCCAGAGCGTCACCCGCGACGAAGACGCCGTGGAGTGGCGGTGCGGTGTGGAGTCCGCCCACCGCCTGCGCACGTGACCAGCCTGCTCAAACACCACTGATATTGGAAGACTCAACGACGACCGAAAGTCTGACGATAAATTTAGTTATTACTTGTGAAAATAGACGGAAGGAGATCGCTAACTTGTCGTCGTGAGGACATAATGGATCATTGTGGGGGATGTTTTAGTTACTTTAAGAAAAAGGTATCGTTAAAAACCCTACGTTATGTGAGGAGTTAGGGAATTGTGTTTCGGAGTTTGCCTTGGAAACGCTATTAGGGATACAAGTTTTGTAAGCTAAAGTTTCAGTTACGTCTAATAGATTTCATGGAAAACGTAGCATAGTCAGATGGAAAAAAAATGATAAAAACGAAACGTTCTACGAAACCCAAACAGTTAGTATATTCTACAAATAGAAGTTTATCGCAAAATGGATGCCGTATTTAAAAATCGGTGATTAAAATACATGGACATTGTATCTAATAACTTCTCACCAGATATTAGGAGCATCCCACGCCATATTGGAACGCTTAGGCTTGTTGCATTTTAATGCATTTTTTTTTCAATTTTATTTGTTTCGCGCAGATATGCTAGTAATTTGTAATTAGCAATATATGGGGTGAGAGGGATGTTCACAATTTGATACGATTCACTTCTCTTTTTCCTAATGTTTTGCATGAGCATTATATAAAAGTCACTAAGATTTGCTAGTCTTGAATTAGATCCAAGTTAGAGAGTTGTGGTAATTTCAAAGTCTGTTAAATGTCTCGAGATTGACAATCACATGCTTGACAACGTTAGCTTATTTCAGGATTTGTCGGTGTACGAGAATATGTAGTTAAAACTAAGGAGGATAGGATTCTATACTCGAGTAGGTCACAAACACCATCAACAGAGTAATAAACAAGTTATAACAACTACCTTTCAGTTTGTCATGTTTCGGATTATCTAGTGTATATCTAGTTGCTGAGAGACCTTCAGGCAAGTATCAGTATATCGGTATAGAACAATTCGAAGCGGAATTTATCACAGATGATTCTAGGTTACTTATTTTTTTGATTTGATTTAATGCGCAACAAAGCGGGCGCAAGTTTAAAAATTCACATTAAACCGTTAAAAATATAAGCTGATATGAACATTATAACATTATAACGTTTAATAAATTTGAAAGTCTTCGAAAAGTTTAAATACGATCATTAATAGAATTAAATTATAAATACAGGTGATTAATTATCATATAAAAAATATGTATACTTATAAAGAATTGTGATTAGTTTAGTTAATGTAAGCTAAATGTATATGTTATGAACATATGTAATACACCAAACTTATTTCACAAGAATTAAGACAGCTCTGTAGAAAACGTTTGTATTTTAGGAAAAAGGAGAGCTTCCTCTAAAAAACTCTAAAAAATCTTTACTTTATATACTTCTTAGATATTCATTGATACTGAGTACTAAATGATTGATATTGCATCATTTGGTTTAACTAAGTAAAGGTATAGAAAAATGAAATCAAGAATAAAAATGTCAAATTAAAATGAAATTGATAAATATAATTTTATAACAGTCAATTATTTAATACTCTTCACAGCCTATTTTTTTATTGTTTAATTAGTGTACGTTTTGTCTATTAAAAACAGCGTAGGTGACTCTAAGCGTACTGGTTATTGCACTGTTAATGTTATGCTATTCACAATACACACGGGAATCTTCTACGATAAGAACCCAGTCTAGACATCTATTTCTTTTTCAATTTACATTTAATTTCTCACATTTCACGTTCTTTCATTCTTAGGTATGAAACGCCGTAATTTTATCGCGGAACAGTGAATATAATATGTCTACTATGAATAAAGATTATTTCTAGATTTCGAATTAATGATAGGAATAAGTTAATACACTGACTCATTAATCAGTATCAACAATATTTACTCAAAAACCTGTGATTATATATAAGACTCATGTACATGTTGACGGATTAGTAAGTTCTAACTCAGTGCAAATTTTTAATTATGATATTATACTTTAAAAAAAGTTTTGATTATAAATGAATGAAATAAATTCTTAATGATTCGTGAAGGTGAATATTATCATGGCAATATAATTTTTTTTAAACCTTGAGGCACTTCTCTATATATAAATGTTGACAATTGATTGATTAACAGGTACAACATGCAAGTTGTTGAGTTTTTGGCGGGATTTTAGTCTGTCATGTAGTGGTTTTTATATTTTATTCATAATCTTGTGTTATTTGACTATATATTGTGTAAATTTGGTGGTGTTTTACGTAACATAGTTAGTTTATTATGCATAAGTGAAGTGAATGGAAAATAATAGCACGGAGCATGAAATTCTGAGATGCCACAAAAACTCCCTGGAAGGTTCTAGCAAGGGATCCACCATCTTGTTGGAATATGGTTTCACACGATGCTTAATATTGGAATGATCACACGAAGTTTGTGATATTATTGACTACGTGACAATGGCAGTAATAATCGGAAAGATTGATTGCCAAAAATAAAGTTAAAAAAAATAAAAAAACATGCAAGTTGTACATATCCATTACCGACAGAATATTCCAGAAACTGTGGAGCAGATACGAATAAGTCAGTAATTTACAGATAGAACCAAACAACTTATTGTTAATAGACATGTAAATGATTATTATACACTGTAATTAATAAAATGTCGTTATCATTCAAATATTATTTGCTTTTTTAATACTGATTGCATATTTTTTGTAAGTAATTTAATAAGTGATAGAGACACGTTGAAGCTATTATTGGTTTCAGCATGACTGGGTCGGCTCACCCAGGGTAGTATCCACAGAAAACCGACGTGAAGTAACAGTGCTTGCATTGTTGCGTTCCGTTCGGTCAGTGAGAGCGCCGGAGGCCCATTTCCCCTACCCTCGTCTGTCAATCATCCCCTTCCCCAAACACAGGTTGGCAACGCACTTGCGTCTCCCCTGGTGTTACAAGTGCCTATGGACGGCGGTGTTCACTTAACATCAGGTGACCCGTCTGTTTGTTTGCATCCTATAACAAAAAAATGCAATATTTAGTTTTGCAAATACGGATATATGTAAAAAAATACGCGAACATAAAATTCTGTTGAATCACTATTACAAATATACGGATATGTATACTTGAGCATGTATCAGCCATTTTAAAATAATGTTCTCTCTACCTTGAAATCATTCCAGAACAATTTGCTCACAGCACAATATTATGTTCGTTAAAATTCAATATCAATGTATATTTACAAACCCACTGAATCATGATGTTGGAAATGAACATTTCGCGTGTAAACAACAGTTGATATAAAATTAAAGACAGCCACTAGCGATAGTACCACCGCTACCGTTTCACGTTTTTTCTATACATTGATGTGTCCACGCTGGACCAGTCGACAAATATAGTTTAATAATGCACCGTTTCCATTGCGAAAATAAGCATTGAAATTATTCGACAAAGGTAAATGTACTTTTGTTTAATGAGCCACGTTGAATGAATTTTGTTGAATTTTGTTTAATGAGCCACAAGAGTAGGAATATCTAGGACGAAATTATTTTGCTCTACTTAAGAATATATCACTTCTTTATTAATTTTGGATCAATAAATAAGGTTCTATTATATAATAGGTTGCAAACGAATAGGTGGGTCACCAGATGCTAAGTGATCACCACTGTCCATAGACATTTGCAATACCAGGAGAGTCGCAAGTGCGATGCCAACTTATGTTTGGGGAAGGATGGAAGGTAGGGAGAGAGAGAGGGGACATGGGTATTGGGCGCTCTCATTGAACGAACGAAACACAACAAGCACTGCTACTTCACGTTGGTGTTTCTGTGGTTCAGGTGGCACTACCCCGGGTGAGCCGACCCATTCATGCTGAAACCAATTATAGCTTCAGCGTGGCTCTACCACTTACAAAGTAATACAGTTAATAATTAAATATTTTAATGGAATGTTGTCTCAGTGGTATTCTTTTCGAACGTCCCTTCGACTTACATAGAGGGCAGAATCGTGATAAAATAGTGTGATTGTTGGGCTTTTGTAATGGCTAACAACCGATCATAAGGTGACAATATTTCACATAGTATTTACAGATGAGTTCTGGTTGCTGCTCTTGAGATCCTATTCTTTTAGGGTAATGTGTTGCCATAAGGTTTGCTAATATATTATCATTTAAGGCCACATCAAATATTACGAGACTAGGCAATCGTTAAAATTTAAAGCATAAAAATGTAATAATTATTTGCTGCAATAATAAAGCTGTAGAACATTTTCATCAACGAGAGTAAAGTTATTCGCTTACACAAGAAAGAGAACATTTAGTTTTAGCTCAGTTAAGTATAACAAGACTACGTATTTCAGGGAACGAAGGTAAGACGGCGCGTAACAATATTTCCCACGGCTACAAATTGAATAAACACATCACCTTGCGCCTTAAACGACGAAAAGACAAGTCCAATAAAGGTGGGCCTCGAACGCGATAAATATTCCTCTATCTAGCACCGACTGCGTTCAACATGTTTATGCTTTCATAGGCGACCTCGCGTATCTTGCCGAGGCGTTTAAGAATTTATTTTTTTCGTAATTCCAAAATAGTTCTTTCGGTTTGAGCGATATTTTTTTAGTTATTCAAAATTTAGACACGATGTATCTTTCCAATATCAGGAGTACATTTTTTTTTCTTGAACTTACTACGATATTTACATAGCAAGGTCTTAACAGCTTCACCGGACTAAGTAAGCTGCACAATACGGAATAAAACCGTAAGCATTAATCTGCTATTTTAATATCTTTACATTATAAAGACACAAGATTTTGCAACTATATATCAACCAATTACTGTACATTATAGTGACATAATATAATGAATCGTTAAATTAGCAAATTAGATTCAAAGAAAATAATAATAATGACTTATTATTTAATTTGAATCATTACTAGCTATAAATATAGAGTTTTGTTATATACATCTAGAATGTACATAATTTAATCGTAGTCGTGGATAAATGTTTCAGACGAATATTTTAAAAGTGAACACTGTTAAAGAATATTTGTTTTAATCTACTTTGGTGACGTTTGTAGTCCGGTGAAGCTGTTAAGACCTTGCTAGGTCAATAGCGTAGTCAGTTCGAAAAAAACTTTGGTGAACATTATTAAGCATTAAAAAATCATAAACGAAGAAACACTTGATGAGATCAAAACCATCATTTGAATGTCTTCTAAACCAACAAATAAAGTAATATTCCTAATTTTCATAAAAGTTAGAAGAAAATGGCGTCGGTTGTACTTACTCGTGTAGTGAAAATTCATGCTGGGGTCACGTATTGGCATCGTCTAATACAATTTGGAGACGCGCGCCACACGCGGAATGCAAACACGTTACCAGCTCTTCATAATACATGACGATTATTCTCAATTTATTCCTGGTACACGAGCAAAATAGAAATTGCTTTATGTGACGGATGTTAACCAAGTATTGGGTAAAAAATAAACAATGTGGGTGTATTTTGAAGGAGAAAATTTGGGGCTCATAATAATAATACGTAATTTTCCAATTGATATGATAAACTAATTTTTTGAAGTTATACTTCTTTTGGCGCGTGTGGGAAAATGATGAGAGTAAATTTTAGGATGCGCGCGTACATCGTCACGAAAAACCGATACCATGAAGTTATTACGATGCGCGCGCACACCGTCGCGAAGTAGCGACAAACTGAAGTTATTACGATGCGCTCGCATACCGTCACGAAAAAACGACACCCTGAAGTTAGCTATAGTCAACACTTTGTTTCTTTGTATTGTTTTAATGAAAATTTTCAATATAAAATGTATTAAACATTTTTTCTATTGTAGTGTCGTTTTTCCTACAAACGTAGAATAAGGCGAAAGACAACATTATTGAATAAAAGATTTTTATCATGTTATGCCAAAGAAGTATAACTTCTAACGCGTGTACATAAATACACACACTTTTTTATAATATATAATTAAATATAGTAATATAATAATAGAGCTTCTAAGCCAAAAATATACAATAATATATAGATATAATTTGTATTCAGGTGCAAACCATTTGCGAATAAAATGTTGTTACAATATGTGTACAATAAACTCTTGTTTCAATAAAGTTTATCCTGTTTGTTCTCTACATTGAGTTATAAAAGTCACGGAATAATTTTTCTCCGAAATAAAATTTCTCATAAAAACTTGCGATATATTTTTGTATTCATTTTACAAAATGTCCTAAAGCATATTATAGTATTAATTACTCAATAATCTCTTATTCTACATAATGCAAGATGTTTCTTAATGTGACAGTTATTCAAAAGCTTCGACACTGTACGGAGTATTTAAAATGTAGAAATGGGTTATTAAAAATATTTTATTTAGGTTAACAGCGGATACGGCATTGAAAATTAATCTACGTATTTCAATATTTGTAATTATATTACTGTTTATTATAACTACAGCGCAATGTACTTAAAAATATACGATGTTGTAATTATTTTCGGCAATGGTGAATATTTATAACAAAAACAATTGCAAATGTCAGAGTATTCGTAATGCAAACAAGATACACCTATATTATTCTCAGATTATCATAGCGGACTTCATACCCAAAACAAAAATGAATAATAGTCATGGATATAGCAAAGTACCGGAACGATATACGCAGGCCAGGGATTATCGGAATTTATGTGGAACGTGTGTGACGCGCCTCCGTTGTTCGTTCGGCGAAGAAAAATATTGTGGTCTGAGAGCTTAAATATTGATGGATTTATGAACGCTCTTAAAATTATGACAGACTTGAGCCACCGGCAACTTTATTGAGTTTTATCTCGTTGTTGGATTTATTATCATCTATGTCACGTTTATTAGGAGGTTTGGCTTGTTTATTTTCACTTACATTAGATTGGACAGCATTTTATTGACGTATGTGACAATAGATATAATGAGAGGAGGAGGAAAGGATATTATAAAGTGTGAAATCAAAATATAATATTAAGGCATAAATGAAATCTACGCTTTACACTGTCGAATAATATTACAGGAAAATGTCATTTTTTTATATCAATGGAGGCAAACGAACAGGTGGCTCACCTGGTGTTAAGTGATCATCACCGTCCATAGACACTAGTAACACCAGAGGAGTTGGAAGTGCGTTGCCAGCCTGTGTTGGTAGGGAAGGGTGAGGGAGAAGGTGGAAGAAGGAAAGGGAAAGGGGTCAGTGGTCCTCCGGCACTCTCACTGACCGAACGAAACGCAACAATGCAAGCACTGACACTTCACGTCTGTTTTCTGTGAGAGGGTGTTACTTCCCCGGGTGAGTCGAACCATTCATGCTCAATCCACTTATAGCTTCAGCGTGGCTCTACAACTCTTAAAATATTCTTTACAATAAATAAAAGCAAAATCGGATATATTTTTCTGAAATAGCTCAATAGAAATCGCGTAAAGTTCTTGTCACTATAGAAAACGTGCAAACACAGATCGTCCATTGTATATTCGTGCATTGGACGAACATAACAAAAGGAAAATATCTTCTGAAAGACTATGTTCAAAACTAAATCATTTGAGCAAGAATATAAGTTGCAAGTAGCAGACAGATGGAGCGAGTTGAGGTGCGAATAAAGTTTGAGTGGAAAAACTTATTCCTCGAATCCTGGGTCTGCAGAGCCCCGGTTTGAGCCCCCGGGACACCTTTAACAATTTGTAAGTTATTTATTGCTGCCAAGAAATATCATTAACCCTTTAAATTCAGCAGCTTTCGGAGAAACTTTTGTTTATTAGAGTTACGACGTTTTTCTTTTTTAATCTTTATATAATGAATTTTCTTAGTACGAATTTTATTTAGATAAAAGTATCGTCAAATTATTCGAATTAAATTATATTATATCAGTTTTGGGTATTTTCACAACGTCCCCGTAATCTGGCATTAAACCTTTATATCTTTGAACCTGATTAATTTATGTAACAGTACATATTTCATAGCTTCTAATATAGCAATTATATCACCTGTGTAAGTGGAGGATAAAGAAAGGTATTTATTACCTTTTTTAATATTAGACTAGAAAACCGATATACATATATAATATATTATATTGATATATCAATTAATGTATTATTTGAAACATTTGACCTAATATGGCTTATCCGGAAGATGAAGGGTTAATATTTATATAAGGGTTAATAACCTGAAACCTGGAAGACTATAATAATCACACCTATTGAAAAACACTTACTATTATTCGATAGCAAATAAATAAAATTAAATCTATAATCTGTAGGAATTATTGTATCAACTCTACTCAGTTCTATAAATAAGATATAATAAATTTTGTTGCTGAAACTAATATAACTTTTGAAATTATTCGTAACAAATTCTAAATATTTCTCTATATTCGCCCGTTTCGTGTAAAGTTCGCTTGGTTATTTCAACGAAACTATTACTTATGAAAACTGAGTTAACATGCAAATCTTTGGTCGTTCTAGGAAGATCTGATTTACGTAAGCAGTGCTTAGTACTTCACGCTCACTTTTTCATAATTTTACCATTTGCACGAAATTTTAAATCTTTTTTCGTCTAAATAAGATTTTAGATGAATGCTATTTTTATTAAACTTGTTCCGAAACTGTATTAAAAGTTCAATACATTGAAATATTATGTGATCGACAATACTAACTAATGTTATAAATGGAAGTTTGTTGCGCCTTTATGCCTTAGATATTTAACTGATAATTAGAAATTTCCTAATATAGTTAGCGGCATAGAAAAAGGGCGCAGGATATTTTCCATTTAGAAAAACTGAATTGATTCCGAGGGAGAGATTAAATATACATCCACGCCAGCAAACCTGCGAGCAAAAGGTAATGTGAATATAAACTAAAGTTTCCGTAATATAACATTTTCATACAATAGTTTGTCCTGAAATAATTGTTATAGCATTTTTAGTCCGAGTCGCGATGGCAGAATATTTAATACTTGTTGCAGTCATCTATCTGCAAATTTGAGGGCACGCATAAAAAAAGAATTTTTTAAATTTGCATACAGTTATTAATTTCAGTGTAATTAATAACTCTTTCGGCTGCTGATGAAGATTTATCCTGAGAAAGCCTAACAATCAAGAGGTATAAATATCTCTGTAGAATGTGACGATCTTCTTGAGTAAGTTTTGTCAGTCATCTAAGTAAAAAAAGATAAGCGCGTACATTGATATAGCACTAAATTTTTTTATCAAATCACATATAGGTAATAAATACATTTATGGTGACTTTATCTCTGTTCAAATTCTATGATTTTTAAAAGAATTATACATTCTATCGATTTACGCATTACAGTAGATAGTATTTTCAGTTTACAAAATTTCTATTATAAATTGATCAGGTCGTTTTTATATCCCGGAAAACAAATAGACAGACAAACATTTTTGTTAAATGTTAATAGCAACGTCCGTCCGACTATACGTTATTTTGTAACAAATTTGTAATATCTTTACATACACCCATCATAAATTTGGGGGATGAAATTCATGTACAAACGCAACTACAGTTTTATTAATAACTAGATGACCCGGTGTACTTCGTATCACCAATCTTAACGACATGAAAACTCTCCCTTGGCTAAAATAGCTGAAAATTTTGATCGGAAATACAACACAAAATGTCATAAAAAATGATATCAAATGTCTTTGAAAAGATAACGTAGTCTTATAGTTATTTGAAAATAACGAATTTTAAGTGGTAGAACTACGTTGAAGCTATTACTGGTTTCAGCATGAATGGAGCGGCTTCCCGGGGTAGTACCACTCTCTCACAGACAACCGACGTGGAGTAGCAATGTTTGCATTGTTGCGTTTCATTCGGTCAGTGAGAGTGCCGGAAGATCACTTTGGTACACCCAGACTTATCAGAGCCATCGGGCAACGGTTTACAATATTGACAAATGATTGTTATTTCCCCAATTATCACTGATTCGTCAGCACAATAATCTACTCCAAAGGTGTATTGGAATACTACTCGTTCCAGGTTGACAGGAATACTTCTTCTGAGGCATCGCTCGATTTCTTTGCGTCGCCCTCCCTATTGTTGTATTTGGTGTGCCCGAATTCATTCCATTGTAAGCCAATAACAAATATGTAGTGTATGTAGTAACAATAACAAAAAAGTACAAAGACAGAAATTTCTGAACGAACCAATAATGACAACCATTAAAATATTAAAATTTAAATACGAAAAGACGAATGTCAAAAGTTTGACAGGAAAATGGCTAGAACATTTTGTATAGGAAAATGAAATTGTTGTTTTTACCATCCTCCACGCAATTTTTCCGTGTTTTCTCACCTTTTAACCCTTCCCTGGACTACTACAAATATTTCAGCTAATTCGGCCCAGCAGTTCTCGAGTTTTAGCGAGACTAACGAACAGCAATTGATTTTTATATATATAGATAGATATAAGATATATTTATGTATAACAAACTGGACATAAGATAATATAAAACAATACAAAACCAAAGTGGTTATACAGTTATTATTTGAAATCAGTCTCAAGGTTCTTGGTATATTATACACAAAGCTAGTAGGTTAGCTTTCAAGTTTAAATTGTTACATCAATGGAAATCCACTTGGTCGTACGTTTAAACTAAGTAAGACACGATAGCTCTTGTTGGAATTTCATTATCTTTAAAGGTATGCAAATATAAAAAGTTGGCATTTGTTAAGTAAAGTAGTACATAAAAGTAACTTAGTTAGCGGGGGGTGAAGTTCACGAAATAGGTTTAGCCGCGACTACAGGCAATTTGATTAAGTTAAATTTCTGGTAACTTTTGAACCATCACTTGTACAAGGAAATATACATTTTAACAGTTTGCGTTTTAAATTCATTTAAAATAATTTATAGTTGCACATTAAGATTTAAATTCAAGTGAACAGACTGAAAATATTCTTCGAGTCATAAAGGTTTCTGTAGTGGTCATTAAAGTTTTTAATATTATGCAGAAGTAAACAAAACTGAAAGAGTGTGGTTTAACCGATGTAATATCAATTCCATGTATGCTAGTGCGAACCACGAATTTTTCGTATTATCAACGAATTTTTCGCAATTCCCATACATTTACTATTTTAAATTGGCGACACTATCGGCTGACGGTGAAAGATAACATCACAAGGAAACCCGAACCTGAGAAATGTTCTTAATACCACCGTATCTGGGAAAATACATAAGCTGTAAATTTATGCAAGTTTGAATTCGTTTATACGTCATGGGCTGGCGTGGTGATTACGCTCATAATTCTTTTGGGAAGAGGTCTACGGCCTGCAGTGGGTTTCTTGCAGGCTGATGTGATGATTAAAAGAAAAATTCAGTCCCAGGTAGACAGGCGGTTCAGTTATCACTGTTATCATCAGTTATTATCATTACTGTCTAATATGTCAATAGAACTGTAGTCCTTACGCCCGTCCTTATAGACTGCTAGGATTAACATGAAACGCTTCATGTTCACCTCATCGTTCTAATCAGAATACAGTAGTCCAAATATTTAAAAATGCAACAGATTTTTTGAATGTAATTTTTGTTATCAATATCCTTTATAGCAGATATTTATCACAAAATATACAGACAAATTATACGTACAGAAATAACTACAAATTTATTTATAGTGATAAATCTAATGATTAAAGTCATTATGCTATGCTTTTAATTTGATATGGGGTCCTTCAAGAGAGGTGTGAAGAGGCACTTTTGTAGGTCGGCATGATAGCGACGACTGCCGTTACTTTTGAAGACCGACAGTCGCCGATATTTATGGACTATACTGTACTTTCCATCAGGGACGGTGAAGTCATTTTGTCGAACCAGTTAAAAAAAATGCTAGGTTTACACCGCAACTGTAATATTCTTATATTTAAACAGTACAACCAAAACTGATTTTGAAATAAAATAAATGCGTACTTACCCGGCCATTTTTCTAAGATATAGTTATTTATACTGGAGACTTACCTGCGAACAGAAGAAGGATGTTATTAAATTTATTTTTGACAAATCGTAAGCACAGGCGACAGGTAGTAGAGAATCATAGCCGAGCTGAATGATTGATGAGGTACAGAACAGAATACCCGTTGCCTTATTACGTACAAGAATATTTTTCCAAGCAGATACATGTGACGTTCCATTATTTGATGAGATTAATGTTGATACGGTGTGTATACGACTTGTGGTAACAAGTCAATAAATAATCTAAACGTATATTTAGTATTATGCCATATTAATTTTATTTTCATATCTATATTGATGTATAAACTGCTGAAGTAGTAAAATAGTCGTAATATGGTTTTTGTTTATTGTTCAATCTATCTATCTATCTATCTAATACCTTTAAACGTGCAATTCTTGTATATTTGTATACATTTAGGATGTCGGAAACGGCGTCATCTATTTCCGTGAAACTAAAAGTATATAGGTGGTTTCGGGGATGATAAATCGATCTAGCAATATTTTATTCGTTAAAAGCTTTTGTAACTAAGTTTTCAGGCAATGAAAAAATATAGCAAGAATATATAGATAAATTTCGCCGCTGCTGTCAAAACAAAAATAGCTCAGATGGAAATTAGTTGCTTTGAAAATCCGTGTGACCCCAGTTCGAATCTCAGTGTATATAATTTTTTTTAAATGATTTTTAAATGATGATGAGTTTTGTAAGGTATACCTAACAATTTATTATAAATTAAAATTGTCATATTTTTTAATATAATAGCATATAATTGCAGATTTATTGATAGTTAGCTGTATATTATTAACTGTAAAGATACTACAATACGTATGTTTCATGTTTCCTGGACGAGGATAATATCTCATAGTCGATCGAAAGGATTCTCAGGATGTAAAAGTTTTGTATCAAAGTTTAGGCCAATTCCGGCGCGACCCCAGTGCCGCGTACTGGCGATAATGGCGCGTCACTCATCCGCTACTGGATGCTACAGATTTACATTCACGTGATTTATGACTTCTTCATAGAGAGGGGAAAAATGTACAGGAAAATACAAGGAGGGCGGCACGCGCCGCTTAGCACCGAACCGTGCCGCCTCCGAACTCGCTCACGGTTGTTCATGCGACGGAATTGAAAATTTTCTTGTAAGAATTTAGTGATTGTTTAAATTTATGTACCTGTATTTTCTTATTCATATTTTATTTCGACTTTCGTATTCTAAGCATATTTCTTTAAGACTTATCTAAACTGCTTTCTTTCGGTTAAGTTATTTTGGAATTTCTTTATACTTATTGTACGTGAATACTAATTTTGGGTGGGTTTTGAAAACTAATTTAATTCCAGTTACAGTTCTTGCTAACTTTCATGGACGCCTTGAATATAGACTTAAGTAAAATAAACTTAAAATACTGTTATAGGAATCTAAAATTGGTATTTATTTATCCTTATGTTGTCTCGATGCTATAGGTACATAATACGTATTTATATCTAAATTTGTGTTTTACGCACCGATATTCAGAAAGCTGTTAAAAAGTTTCGCGTGGATTGTATACATGTTAGTTATTGGTTTAGCATTTTAAACATAGGTTGCGGTTATACACAGTTAAATAAGCCGTCAGTATTACTTTGCCTGGACACTTCACATTTCAAAATCAATCTGTACACACCTAACAGATTTATGAGTATTCAGATTATAATTACTTGAAGGTTGGTACGATGATATTTTAAATAAGTACTAATTTCACTATTTGTTAAAATAAAATTTGTTGTTCTCTATGTGTACCTTTATACACTATTATTAATTTACTCATTGTTAACAATTCTTGCATAAAAGTATGTATTGCGATTGAATTTTTCCTTATTTGTAGATCTCTCATAATTTACTTTTTTTTCGTGTATGCAGCAATTTCACTTAACATGACTATCCTGTAAGGGCACTAAAGGTTTTCTCCACATATTTAGTCATTTTTTTTATATCATAGGAGGAAAACGAACACGTGGTTCATCACCTGACGTTAAAAGGTCACCACTGTCCATTGACACCAGTAATACCAGAGGAGTGGCAAGTGCGTTGCTAGCCTGTGTTAGTGGGGAAGAGGGAGGAGGGAGGAGGGAGGGGAAGGAAGGAAGGGAGAGGGAAGGGTAGGTGGGTTTCCAGCGGTCTCACTGATCGAATGAAACGCAACAATGCAAGTCGGTTTTCGATGAGACGGTGGTACCCTGGGCGAGCCGACCCAGTCACACTAAAACCACTTATAGCTTCAACGTGGCAAATACATATGAGTAACTACGATCTAATCGTTTTGTTAAGCAATTGTAAAGTCTGCGTAGTGACGATCTGTATTATTTATTCGTTGTAATAAAATTTAAAAAAAAGTTGATATTATAATATTCTATGTTCAATTAAATGACTGGCAAACCCTTAACTAAGCAAATGATCAGAAAATACGTAAAAAAGAAATATGGTAAACATATTTTCCACCTGTATTATTTCAAACTGTCCCGCACGTGTGAACAGAGGTGCAAAAAGGTCATTTTATCTCCCAATTTGCAATTTGAATACTCAGACAAATTAATCCAGCTAAAAATTAACCAAAAGAATACGTATAAAGAGGCAAAGCTGGATACAACGGTCTGTTCCAAAATATACGACTGCGGATTTCTTTACATTACGTTTTCACTATTTATGTTGTGTTTAACATTATACCACCGACTTTATACCGCATTTTGTTTCATTTGGAAACTTCATTGTAAATGTTTTAACATTTTTTTTCGTAATTCAAAATATTATCTCATTAAATTCTTTAGTTATTTACAATCTCACTATATTTTTATCCATAGTGTTTGACTTTAGTTGGCTATTTAAGTGTAATTAACATATGTTTTTCCTTGAGTTGAATAGTTTCATATATAATTGTTAGTAATATTTTAAGCACATACAACAGATACTCATCTGAGATAAAAATATACAACACCGTTGCTACCATTTCCAACATGTTGTTAGTTCTTAACAATGAAAATCACGCAAAATATTCGTATAAAAACAACAAAATCTCCAGTAACTAATTTTCGTTCCCAGTCTCCTGTGAATACCCACGGACGTGTGGAAAATATCAGAGTTTCCTTGACGTCTTTGGGCTCGTTGGGAGATAATAACCTGTCTTGTTTCGCGTCTGCTCGTCATGCATCTCACTCACCGAAAATAAGAACGAGAGAGAGACAGACCCACATCGTTTTGTCACTAACGGATCATTTGTACTGTTTGCGAGCCCGTTATTGGCCTTGTTTTTGGGAAATAGGCGACACCCTGCGCCTTTAAGGACGAAATGGAATCGCTACGGTTCAACCAAGAGAATAGGTCGCCTTCATTAAGACTTCTCTGTTTAAGATCTTGTCAGAACACTGTTACTTTGACTAATTAACTGAGTATTATAGCGTAGAATAAAGAAGTTGAAACATTATACCTGTACTATCCTTTGTGGAGAATGAGTCTTGTTTTATTAAAATTTATTGTTTAATATTGCCTTAGTATGGCCTCAGAAATTAATGCTAAGTAAATTTACTAAGATGTACAAATGAAACAACTAAGTCTAGTTAATTTTATTTTGTAGCTCAATTTGCGATGAAATTGTGGGGGCCTTACTGCGCGGACCGCCGCTCGCCAGCCAAATGTATATTAATGTGTTTCCCGAACTACAACAGTAAAATTGTTTTCTTTTTACTCGTCACGGTCTCGAAAGCTTTTACTGGAGTCAACTATTACGCCTGTTTTACGGTGAGAAGTAATATCATTGTACATACTAAAGAACAAAGGAGGCTGATTTCACGAAAGAAATATCTGTAAAAATACAAGTTTATTTCAGGGGTTCGAGCAGAAAAATGTAGTCATCTTCGTATGAATACTTTGCGGTACATATTTTGCTTTATTCCGAGATGATAAAGCTTCTGTTATTATCTGCCTCTCAGCTCACGGATTAATTTACTTTTATAACATTCCGACGAATAAAGTTATTTCTTTTACTCATTTATTTTTTTATGTTTACTTTATAGGTGATTTAATGATTATGTATTTTTAAGTAGCCTTCTTCACTACTGATTAAAATATGCTTAAATAATGGTATTCAAAAATAAGTGGCTATTAAACGATAAATCACTTTGTTCAGAAAAAAAAGTAAACGTTATTATTTTTTCTTTTCATTATTCCCGTTATTTTCTAAATATTGACTTACCGTGTCCATTTAATATCTTTATTATGTAAATAATTAGTTGATTCCTGAGGTTTCAGATGCAATTAATTAATAAAATGTTGTTTTACCTTCAACGTAGTTGGTATGCTTAAAAATAATCATACATAGCATGATTGTGGCCTGGAAAGCCTTCAAAGCTACTGAACTGCATAACATGGTACTTTGCTGATAAAGACATTGACTATTCAGCCCTTGAAGGTAATTTTCGGTTCTTATCGGGTAGCCAACCCCTCGGCATCCAATATCGCTAGATGTCTCACACAACCTTCCCACATTATTACTTTGTTTTCAGTTAGCGTATTCTCATATAGTATAGTAATTTTAGTAATTGCTATAGTATTTTTTTCAAGTCTAAGATTCACAATGTGGATCTATAACATCTTTCAATAAATAAGCCTTAATGTGCAAAAGAGTTTTTCTAAAACAAAACTTTAGTGTTTAGAATTTTAAGAGAATGCAAATCGCATACAATGATAATTCAGAGTAATTTCATGAGAGTAATCGGGAATTTTAGTAACAAAGCAGATTAGCCAGTATCTCGAATGACAATACGTCCGGTGGTGACGTAAGAATTTTATTACCTATCGTAGTGCCCTCCTAAACCTTTCATCCTACCATTCGGTTCCGCTTCAAGAGGATTAAATTGTAATTCCACAGGAGGACTAATATCATTCATTAAAATGATATTTCCAGCTTTATTATGTCATACTTTTTAAAAAGTGAGTTTTAATTAGATTTTACAGATGATGCATGGGATAAATTGTCAAAGGTGGATAGTAATTATTTGTGGTAGACTATATACCAATAATTAGTAGTGCATCAAATAAATCACTCAAAACAAAACTTTATACATCGAGCAATTATTATTACAAGTTTTGGATATGAAGTACTGGAATGAGTAATATCCTGAGATTACTAAATCTAATCAGTACCAATCGTCCATATATATAGAAATCAGTGCATAAACAAAACATAATAACAAAACAAAACTTTGTGTAGTGTTTACGTAACATTCTTAAGTTATGTACTTTGTATTATTAATTCCAAAAATAAACATGTTATTACATAAAGTTAAATACGTATTGAATACTTGCTTTAAAAAGGTTACGTTTCAAATGCACCGCGCTCTCTGAATGTTCGCCATCTTGCTCTTTTGTCTCGCTTTGGTTAGGTTAGGTTAGACTTGCGAAAAAAGGATAACGAACTTGCCTCGGGCGAGCGTGGGCATTTAGTACGAAGCCTTATTAAACAAGTATTTACGACGTATAGTTAACTTATTTGTAATAACACCGTTGTAATTTTTAAAGCTTATATCAATCAATAAAATATAATAATTATTGTTTCTTTGCATAAGTTATTGAATCCCCAAAATATTTTTATTAGATTATATCCATAATTTATAGCTGAAATAAGCGTGTATACCAGGAAAACAGCTCCAGGGTGAACAGCAATGAGCCGTAGCATTAAATCTAGATTACCGTTCGGAATTTTCGCTTTGCTGGATAATCAACGGGTTACGGGACTATATTAAAGCTATCAGTCACGTAACACAATGGCACGGTGTATAATTTAGTACCTATATTGCGACATTACCCTACCGTGTGTATGAAAAGTTAATTTTAACAACATAGATTTAACAGTCATAAAATGGATAATTGTTTCATTAAATTACAAAGAAGTTAAAAAAGTTGAGAACATGATCAGGTCATATCAATTAAAATAATTATGTTTTCTTTATATTTTTTCTTTGTATTACAATGAACACGGTATGAAAATTATGCAGATTATTTTTTAATATTCCTTGTGTTATCATTTACCAATGAAAATTGACTGATGGTTTTACTTTGCGGATATTCATCGTAAATTAATTCGATATTCATCGTTTTTATTTTATTTTATTCATCGTAAACAGATCTTTTTATGTATCGAAAAAGTAGTGATTGTTGGGTATTTTGTTGAATAATCATTATTTTCAATAGTGATTTACAAAACGGTTTGTTATTCCTATTTATAATTAATTTAACTAAACGTTGAATTGTAGGTTAAATTATATTACCTGTATTGACGTGAATACTGTTTGTGTAAAATAATTTTATAAATGTAATTTTTTATCTATAAAAGTCTTATTCACTAAAAATAGAGAATAATTAATTAACCTGGAGTAACATAGGCTATATTTTATAGTTATTACATTTGATATTGTATATAGGGGAACGAAGTAATGGCAGGTTATACTAACAAGTGCGGCGTAGGTTGTCGTGGAGTTTTCTCTCCACGTTAAAAAAAAGGTTATACTAACAAAGTGTCATTGTTAGTATTCAATAGTTAATTGAAACTGTTTTTTTTTCCAAAGAAAAGCACTATAGTGACTCATGAATGTAACTAAACAATTTAATTCGTATCAATCGGTTAATTCAAATCCAATATTTGGGTTAAGCAGGCACCATAAAATATGATTAGTGGCCACGCGGGGCGCCATCGTCCGGCGCCGGCGACGCCTAACGCAAACAACCTGACCCATAGGCAAAACTTGCCGCGGGGCGTGACACACCACCCATTAGCAAATATTATTTTGGCTAGTCCTTGGGTTGCTTAATAAGTTTTGCGGGTTACTCTGATGGCTCTACGATACAAATTAGATCATAGCAATGAAAACTAGAACTCACCATGATTATGCAGCGTGACAATTCGGTTAATGGAGTTACAAAAGTTTTATCGATTTGTTTTACTTGTGGCTACCTCTCCAGTTACCAGAGGTTGGCTGTCATTTCTTCATCAAATAGTTAAAGTCGAAGTAACTCTTTTGTGATACACTGTTATTACGAGTGGTAGAACCTGTGCTCAGTTTAATCTATTCAGCGCTACCAACATACATATTTCACATTGTATATACAGTCTTTCGTCTTCAGTTTTAAGTCCCCTTCAATTCAATCCCCAGGAGAAGCGACCTAGCAATCATCATTTAACACAGATAAACAGATGCCCGTTTGATATTTCATATCATAAAAAATAGTGAATATTGATATTACAACGATATTTTATCGAGCTTTACAAACGTTAGATGATTTACAGTTATATTTTTACCACGTGTCTTAGCAAAGAGTTACCGACAAAATATTCAATTATCATATATTTTTCATTCAAGTACATATAGTATACCTGCCTGTTTATATGGGTGGATAATTGTCAACCATTGTGACATTAATTATTGAGCGATGTAGCTCGCAGGGGAACAAAACAAACAATGATATTATTTGTTTGGAAACGTATCATTTTTACACATTGACCGGGGACCGCGTTTGCATTAATTGGATGCATTGACCGCAATGATTCGATGAAAGCTTCCCCCCACTCCCCCATTATCCCTGAATACGATGCTCAGGTAATTCCAAATAAACCTACTATTATATTATATTCCATGTGTTGTTAACGCCGTATATAGTCAATATTTATGCTGGAAATTCATAATCTATGCTCAGTTGGGCGTGTTAAATTAAACACCGTATGATTAGCTCAACGAATACTCTATGTGGATTGTTAATGTTTGTTATATTTTTTTAAACTAAGTTCACCACTGCTCGCTTGTAATTAGCGTCGTGTACTAGATCCTTGCTTCTTTTGTGGCGAATAAATAAAAATTCATAACTATGACCGGAAATTAAATGACAATTTTTATGATATATCCATAATACAAGAATTGAGTGGAGCCCATTAGTTCATTGAATTATTTTAACTGGGCACATAACTTATTACCAAAAATGACTCTCACCTCCAATATAAAGAAATATCAAATATTTACTTAAGTGTAAGATATTCTTAGAAATTTGAATTTTGGAAAGCTACCCAAAACATTTTTATTCTTCAGAACAAAGAACTAAATAAAATTAAATTTTGTCAAAGAAAATTAATTTAAAAAAGAAAACTCTATCTAACGATATATTTCGTGTGCATTATTATGTTTAAAAAAATGGTATAATAATCCTGTTTCTGCCTTTTCTCACGTCATATCGAAAAAAGTTGTAACGCCAGTCACTGGAAGAGACAAATTAAAAAATAAAACCTCGAAGTTTCAATTTAATGGTGGCTTGTTGTGTCTACATTAATATTATTTACATATGTATAGTACATATATGTATATTAGTCTTAAAGGAATGATGACTTAGTTGATAGCGTGTTCAGACACCATGTCGACCAACGTAGGGACGAGTACCAAAATCTGAGCTTTCGGTGAAAGAAAATAACGCAATTGAACCGTAGCCACTACACTTTTTTTTCGTTTGAACATGCTAAAGACTGGAACTAATAAACCAAATGCATTTTATAACCTACTTGTTGAGTTAAGGTATCTAAAATCACACTATAACTCGTAGAATCGAAGCCATTACCGTATAAACTGTAGATGGACCATGCGTAACGGTGTGGTGTATCTGACGACGAGTTTGTGTTGATCGCCCAACAAGAACTGGGTATTGTCGAAAAAGGCCGAACTGTGAATGCCTACGTCAACGAGGTACCACACCACTCGGCTCAGTAGTATAGCTCCTTAGGAAACAATCGTATTTTGTCAGAATTTGTTTTAAATTAGTTAAATACGTTGACAGTAATTTAAAAAATTTAAAATTAAGTCGTGTGCATGACTTGTGTACAGGAATTCATTGATAACTATTAAACCTATTTGAGTTTCGTTTTCAGAATAATATAGTCCTTAGAGAAAATGATCTAGGTTACATAACCTTGCTATAGGAGTTAAGCAATATAACCCACCCTCTCCCCTGGGAGGATGGGTATACATAAGGGATTTCCCCACGTTAAAAAAAAAGGAGTTAAGCAATAATGTTAAAATTATTATAATAAGCAATAACAGGCAGCCCATCTTTAACACAAATTAGAGCGTAGTTCCTTTGAACCAAAAAAAGGGTGTGTGTGTGTACTTATTTATGTACACGCGTTAGAAGTTACACTTCTTTGGGGTAACAAGATAAAAATCTTTTAAATTTTTTACCATTCTACGTTTGTAGAAAAAACGACACTAGCAATAGAAAAAAGGCATTTAATACATTGAAAGTTTTAATAGAAAGAAATATAAACAACAAATACAATACAAAATGTTGACTATAGCTAACTTCAGGGTGTCGGTTTTTCGTGACAGTGCGTGCGTGCATCGTAGTAAATTTAGCGTGTTGGTTTTTCGCGACGGTGCGTGCGCGCATCGTAGTAACTTCAAGGTGTCGGTTTTTCGTAACGGTGTGCGCGTGCATCGCAATAACTTCAGGGTGTCTGTCTTTATTCCCTATCATTATTCCCTAACGTGCCAAAAGAGGTATAACTACAAAAACGTTTCCACATAAAATAAGCAACAGGCGTCAACTAGTTTACAGTAAAACGACCAAAATCATAGATGACATTTATTAAAGACAAATTATAACGTCCATAAACCAAAGACGTTTTACTAAGATTCATCGCGCCATATATTTCTCAATAATAATCCTTGTCTTTATTAGTGTTGTAGACATTCGCGTAAATCAAACGCTATGTCCGCATAACATCGCACCGACGTCATTTTGCTATTGTTTCACAATTTTACTTTGTTCAATACAGCTGATGGCAAAAACTCATCAGCATAAAAGGGATAACAATAACGACACATGCTACGTGATACTACTATTCGTGTTACTTATTTTTTCTGACCATCTATCTATTACTGTAATAAAACTTTAACTAGGCCTAATCTGTACATTAAATGTTTAAAAAAAAAAATAATAATGGGGTACTTTGTTATCGATATAGAAGCCAAAAATAATCCTCTACAATTTTTGTCTGTCTGTCTGTCCCTGTGTACACGCATCACTCTGAAAGTACTGAACCGATTTTGATGAAACTTTGCACACTGATAACTAATATTACAAGAATACATCTAGAATACATTTTGTCCCATAAAACGCAAACGGTTCTCCAGGATAACGGACGAAAGTAAAAAAGTTGTAGTTAATGAAATTCTTTACGGATTTTGGTAAATTTTCTTTCTGCTATATATAACAGCCAGATTAGCTAAAATTTAAAAGCTATATTTTATCTCCCTATGCTGCTTAAAACAAATTACAAAAAAAAAATGTTGGGTTTCGAACCGACGGCTTTGTCGGTCCGTATAATATACAGTACGTTATAACTGAGCTACAGCTATATGACATTTTTAAGCGTAAATATTAATCAGTTAGAGAATTATAAGCACAAAATATAATAAATAGGTCCTATTGACATATGTGTTTGTATCTTTGGCATGAGGCATTTTTTCCTTTGATTTCCAAACCCTAACGATTCTAAACAAAGTTCACTTCAATAATACCATTTCGATAAAGTTAAAAATATGTATATACGAAACTAATACTTATATGTTGTTACATTTATTCTATTGTATAAAAAATGTTTGCTAAACAAAGGTGACAAGATTTTTTCCTAAAATATAAACCTGCATAATAGTTACATTGCACTGTAGAGGATGAATCTTAATTAGAGGTCTGTTAGTACGTGTGTTATTTCAATATTTGATAAAATTACTTTTCTGAATATTCTTGCTTCTTGCAGTAGGCTCTACGCGAATAGTCAACGGGCGCGAAGTTGAGTGGCAGAGGAGCAACCTATGCGGTAATGGGAAAACATTTATCTGCAATATATGTAGGTTAGTTTTTATCTTAATTGGTCTCAGTAGGTCATGCTCCGAACGGGTTCTAGCCTCATTTTAAAATATTTTTAACATACCAACTGGGTATATGTTTGCGCGAGTCCCTGGATAGTTTTAATTCACGGCTGGAAGTGGTAGATGTCAGGTTTTCAGGATTATTAAAATCTTTTACGTTTAAAAATACATACAATTGAAACGCTGATAACCGATTTCATGCAGACGAAGTTGCACGGATCAGCTAGTTGTTTAATATTTATTTTAGCTAATAGTGCGACATATAATTTTATTTCTTCAGTTATTTTTATTCAAGAAAATTATTTATTCAGTTTTTTTTTTATATATCAATGTTATTATTTTACTACACATAAAAGCTATAATTCTAGGGGTCCTCATATAATCTCTTTGTGCAAAATAATCTCTATATATAATAATAGATTTTCCGTTGTAAAATGTATTGTACTGCATGGAGATTGTGGGGGTGTTCTTGTTGGATATTCTAGTAAGCTATGTATGTTTCCTTTATTTATCTTGTTGTTGTGGTGTTTTCCAACAATAAAGACTTTTTCTTACTTCTTTCTATTTTAGTGAATTTGAGATTGAAAAACTCCAGCATCATTTGTTCCACCTTCGAGCTTTAATTGAGTAGATCTTTATGCAATGTTCAATGAACTATAATTCGCCACTAGGGGTCATTACGTTGTAATTTATTATTATTTAGTTTCATAATTGGTAACGCCATATATTATTTCTAATATCTATTATTTCCTCTTCATTATTCCGCATATTTTATCTATACTTACGCGTACTATTTATTATCTATGTATTTTATTTCAATTCCTTCCTTTCCAATAGAACGGAACATCAATAGCCACCCGCGCCGTTGCCCTCGTCGCCTAACCGCATACAAGAACGCACGCAAAGTCGCACAGAAAAATAACTTGTATTTAGTTGTTTACTGTATTATCGGTTTACGAACATTACCGGAACAGTGTATATTTAGTGTTGTAATTCTTGTCGAATCCCAGAACCAGTAAAGACCCGGTAAATTCCGTTCAAAATCCCTACCGCTAATTATTATATATTTTCAACAAATTCCACCAATATTAATGTGCAAGAAGTTGCAGACCGTTGATAGTAAACATCACATCACTAAAGTAACTATATTTTTTTTATATTAGTATATATAACACTAAAGTAAACATCATATCACTAAAGACATATGGTCTTTAGTGATATTCTTATATGTAATTTACATTAATATCATCTTTATTATGTAAATCGGTACTGCTATTTTATCTCGTTTTTAAAAATAACCTGATTTGAAATTTGAAGATAATTTTCATGATAAGGAATATTGAAGATATTAAAGCGCTCTTAGAAGATAGACTGGACATTTACAATGTACATTAAAGATGTTACAGCTTCCTACAAAGTTAGAACGCTCATTGAATGTATAGAAACATTTCGCTCATTAGACTTAATGGACTCACAATCCTTATTCTCACTGAAATTTCGTCTGGGAATATTATCTTTGCAATTTGTTACTTTCTGTATGTACATGCAAACGAATGTAAATGAATCTAGAATGTTCTTGAAGAATTTATAGTTTTATAAAATATTATGCTTTTTATTGAATTAATCCTATTGGAAGGTACGACAATAGGTAAGATTCAAAGTATTTGGTTAGATGCGCAATCTCTCTCATTTATAGGGAAATTGTTGTGAATAGCTTTGAACGGTGTACAGAATCTACGGACGAGATATCTATGAGATTCCTCTACCACAGGAGGCTAGGATATAATCCTTTATACACACAGTTGCACAAGCTCTTTAATATTACGTTGTTAAATTGATTAAATTATATGAATGTGTTTTCTTTTACATCACTTTATTTGTTAGAGCATGCAACTCGTTCTGTGATGCTTCAAAGATAGACTTATTAATAAAAATTGCCTATGACCAAAAATGAATGAAGCCAATGTTGTTATTTAAAAATAATTTAATGAAATATTTTATTAATCAAGATGAGTTTCGGTGTTAAAGTGAACTACTGTTATTTGCATATAATAAACAGAAACAGAACATCTTTACTTTTTATTCTTCTCCTCTGTTTTTTTTTGTTTAATAGATATTGATTGAGTGGACATTGAGCTTTAGTTTTTTCGTTTGTTTATTATTTAAACTTGAGAAATTAACGAATTATGGTCTAATTTCGACCGCTAGATAACTACTACTCAATATAAATATGTCATAATATTACAAAATTTAAAAGATTGTTTGTTTCAACGTGAACCAGAAAAATGTAAAAAAAAAATGATAACCTATATACAGTTATATACTCTAGTTATATACGTAGGTTAAAAGCTATCTAACATCACGCTAACCTTTGAAACATAGCAATTATCATAGAAATTCTATGTCGAAAAGAATGCTATTCGTCGACGACGTAATAATGCAGACGAATTGTCGCTACCAACGACAGATAATACAAGTGCCGCGTATGCGCTTTATAATAATTTTATATATTACTAGCCGGTCTGGAAGACGTCACCCCGCCTTGATTATAAAAAAAAATCCTTGACAAATTATATAGCAAAACGATTCTCATGAAACACATTATTCACTGGTGAAAACCGCATGAAAATCCGTTCAGAAGTTTTTGAGTTTATCGCGAACAGACAGACAGACAGACGCGGTGGGGTACTTTGTTTTATACTATGTAATAATAATGAGTACACTTTAATTCAATTTTATTTATTTATTTAATCTAGTTCAGTGTAACTTGGGAGTGTGTCTAAGCGTCTTAAATATTTTCCAAATTTTATAGTTATATTAAAGCATCGATCAAAATATTTACCTACTTTTCAATTCTCCATATTTCAAATATTTTATTTTATTTTAACGTAAAAGGTGGTTTTACAGCTAATAAATGTACAGATATAGAAGAAATACCAGCAGTAAGGCCATTTAAAAGTTTACACAGACATACACTTGTATAATTATAATATATGCACTTAGTTGGTAGAATTATTAAAAAAAAAATACTGGTGATAACTATGTCATGTCTAATAACTAATATCATAAAATTAAATGAATAATTATAAGTGTTACTTTTTATTATAATTTATTTAATTCATTGAAATGACGTTAGTCTTATATTTGACAGTTGAGATTAGTTTTTGGCGCTATAAGCTAAATGACACGGCAGTGTGTCTCAGACGTTACCTGTACAGAAACTATGTTTATTGCAACTGTGCAACCGCGAACTTGTGCACGGCAATGAGAATCCAGTCCAAATATACACTAACAACGAACAGTACTTAAATTATAATCTGAGATGAGTTTAATCCATTAATTTTATGTATCTAATAAACGTAAAATAGTAGACAAACTTTATGGAGGTTTTCGTACTAATTATTTATTTTCCGTTTCGCACTGCTTATTTGTATTCATACAAAAAAAAAACTTCCGATTTCATTACATATGTTCTAGTTATATTTTCTAGCTGGTAGAGCCACGCTGAAGCTATTACTGGTTTCAGCATTAATGGGTCGGCTCGTCCGGGTTTGTACCACCCGCTCGCAGAAGACCGACGTGAAGTAACAGTGCTTGCATTGTTGCGTTTCGTTCGGTCAGTGAGAGCGCTGGAGACTCACCTCTCCTCACCTTCTCCTCTACTTTTCCCTTTCTTCCCTCACTCCCATCCTCTCCCAACAAAGGTTGGCAATGCACTTGCGACTCCTCTGGTGTTGCAAGTGTCTATGGACGGTGATGACCACTTAATATCAGGTGACCCTGCTCGTTTGCCTCCTAGGATATAAAAAAAAAATTATTACTACCGACCCATCGCGACTTCGTCCGCGTTAAATGTTCCCTAGAAAAATTACTCATAAAAACAGGCCAACGCCACGTCGTGGTAAGTTATGCAAAATAGATGACATATAACCGTATCTATGAAAGAACTCTTAGGAGAACAAAATCTCACGATGATCGGTCTAAAGATTATGTACATAGAAAAATCTATAGTAGAGAGTTTTTTTTTCGATAGCTTTAGGCTGTAAAGTTTAAATATTACCAATATCAATTATATATCTCTACCAAAACCCATTTATATACATACTAATTTTTGCCCGTGGCTTCGTTCTCGTTAACGTAGGTATAATCCATCCTTAGGGAACCGTACATTTTGTGCGTGAAAAGTACTCTGCATTTTTTATGGTCGTTCCCATGACAACGTGTGCACAAAATTTCAAGATAATAAGTTGAATAGTTGAGACGTGAAAGACTAACAAACAAACAAACCGATATTTAAATCTACAACATTAATATGGATAGTTAGCATAAGATTAAAATTCAGCACATTTATGGAATCACTTTTTTTAAGTAACGTGTTATGCCAAACTAATTTAGATGAAGTTATTTAAGCTAAGATTTAATATGTATCTAAGATTAAACTAAAGATAAATTAACATTACCGTTTTTTTTTTTCTAAGAAAATGGATTACTCGCATTCTTTTATGTTGCCGTAATAATAAGACAAACAATAATGGAAATATTGTTTAAAAATTAGTTTTTTTATTTGATAATATTTGTTGTTACAATATTAAAGCGAATGAAATAATTAATGTGAAAATATAGTAAGTCTACAAAAGAAAAGTACGTAACAATAGGTAGATATTAAGGTTTTATGGTATTAATCGTTTCCTTAATTAGAAAACATCTACGTGCCTCGCTGTAAAGTGGAAATGCTATACCTCACAAATAAGTTACACCTACGGGCTGCTTCGGTGCTGTTAGATAACACGGCGTAATTTTCTAGCCTTGGAGCAAATTACAAACGGTGTGTAATTACTTTATAATTCACTAGCTTCTGCTTGCAACTTCGGCTGCGTGGAATAGCTACTATAGGCTTATTTGTTTTCCTCGAAATGACTACGTTATTGACCCAGCAAGGTCTTAAAAGCTTCACCGGACTACTAAGGCGAGCGCTTAGAGCACTCAGCCAATTTTATTTGACAACTAGCTCAAGGGTGCACGGCACACATCGGCTTGGGCTGTTGCCTGATATGTGCAATTCGCGAACTATCTGAGCTGACTTAAGCTAACTATTCATACATACATGAGTTGTTGGAACATATATGTGTACCAAGCATACATACCTCAACAACTCTTATATATATCTCGTATCAGATAATTTTCTAAACGATTTCAGTTCGATAAGGGAAAGAAACAAAACCCTTCCACTTTCATGTATAAGCGTGTATGCGTGTGTGTCACTGTATGTGATATACTCCTCCGTTTTTTTCGTCGGTTAATAAACCTTAAATTCAGCCGCGGAGCTACCTACCGAGTCCAGTTGTGACTGTATTGTATTTTATAAACCACCTAAACACACACAAAAATACATGAAACTTTGTCCAGCCGTTTAGGAAGAATTCAGTACATACGTACATAAGTATTATATGTATACATAAAGAAAATATGGTTTATAAGAAAAACAAATATGTTTCTAAATAGTCGATACTTAATAAAACATTTGGAAATGAAAGAATAAAAGGAAAAAATACTCTTGAGCAGTCTTATAAATGCCAAAATTAGATTACATAATTAACATTACGATCCGTCGCGTCATCCGATGAATAAAGTAATTAAGGCTAAATTACGACAAGGTCCATAAAACCAGAAGACTCTTTTCAAATATCACAATAATTAAAGGTCTGATTATTTTCACCTTAATTTCTTTTTATGTTTAACTTTAAAAAGGGAATCGCTTTGTACTAGCTGTGGCGATAACGTTAAATTACAGACACCATTTTGAATGTTAAATACTGAACGTATAATTTTAACATTATAATTAAGTTATTAACAACATTACGTGTTTTGGTAACATTTTTTCAATACATCTAGTGGTTATGGGGTTTGATCACAATCTCACCTTATGTTAAAAAACGATATGGTTTAAGATGGTAAACCATAAACCTGGAAAAGAACAGCTCTTAAGAGTTGCTGTCGGAACATGCTTATAACTTTGATGATTGATTTACAACTCGAGGCAGGATTAAAAATGGTTCTCCATGGAACAGTTTTATCATGTTGTTTTCTTCACCAGAAGTTTTTCTTCCGACTTATTCGTATGGATTCAAACACACATTAAACACGCTAACCCACTGGTTAACTCATTAACCATGATTGTTTTGGTGTATTCATATATATGACTGATGGTATCTCAAATGAATATACATAAATTGGATTTTATACACCAGATTAGGCCCCCCTCGGCAGCGGCTCAAGCCTAGGTCCGTTCCCTCGGCGTGGAGCCCTTGAATGCGCTGCTCGCGCGATACAGTGACACAAAATCTTACATCACTGCAACAACATTACACATATCACCGCCACGCACGTGCACGCATACACCCTTACACATGAAAGTGGAAGGGTTTTGTTTCTTTCCCTTATCGAACTGAAATTGTTTGGAAAATTATCCGATACGAAATATATATAAGAGTTGTTGAGGTATGTATGCTTGGTACACATATATGCTCCAACAACTCATATGTTTATGAATAGTTAGCTTAGGTCAGTTCAGATAGGTCGCGAATTGCGTGTATCAGGCAATAGCCCAAGCCGAGGTGTGCCGTATACCCTTGAGCTAGTTGCCCAAATAAAATTCGGCTGAGTGCCGCAGGCGCTCGCCTTAGTAGTTCAGTGAAGCTGTTAAGACCTTGCTGGGTCAATAGCGTAGTCGGTTCGAAAAAAAAATTATATAAATATTTTAGAGATCATTCAAAAATCAACAATAACCATAGGATGGTAGACCGTCTAGAAGAACCTGCAGATAAAAATTAATATAAGTAAAAACATAATAACTGTATATTTAAAATATGATTATGAATTAGAAAATTAAGAATAACATCCAGTTAAAGCAATTTATGTACCTAATTAATTTCTAAAGCTGACGGGCAATGCACAGCTTAGCCGGTCGATCTAGAAGCATCAATTTTGTACAGGAGTTATTATATTATGTGGACAAGTAATAACAAAAGAGTTTTGCAGATTTATCCCCTATAAGGATAGAAAAAGGGTGTTATAAATAGAATTAATTCTAAGATGTTTGTTGATAAGAAATACCATCGTTTTAATCAAGTGATAGCATTGTGATATACCAATACAAAATTAAAAACTTAAAAATGTACATTTAAGCACTATATACAAATGAAAATACGTATAGATGTATACATATAATAAATATTTAAATACTTAGCGACCTTCAATATGACTGGGTATTGATTGGTAATTAATTACATAGTATATTAAACGCACGAACCACGCAGCGTTTCCATAATCTAGAGAAGATAAACTATCAAACAGCTTGAGCGTATTTCCTCCTGAGATATTTATTTATGCTTGTGAATAGCTGTAGGTAATATTGGTAAAAAACGACGACAATTCAAGACACTATTTATCCATTTCAATTGAATGTCCAGAGATGTCCACGCATTTCATCTGTCATATGCCAACTTCATTCAAATAGCTTTTAATCATCATTCTGAAACCTTATACATAAGTAATTTATCTAAAAATGAAAGAAAAATTTATTGCATATACAATAATTATGTATTACATTGTTAATAATTACAAAATAACGAAGTCAGGCATTTTCTACAAAACCTTTAAGATGTCGCTCATCCTGATTTACATTATCATTACCTTTTTCACTCTTCACTCATTTGCCATTCTCATTACGCATATATATGTAGTAAAAGCAGTAAAAAGTATTTATATATTAAAAGGAGCACACCATTACTCATAAGTGACTTCAATTTAGGAAACGGTAAATCTTAAATTTTATACTTCCCGAAAAAGCTGCCTCTCTGATTTAAAAAGCTTCTACACTGAAGATTTTCTAATCAACATTCAAGGAGCGGCGGCCGCGGCTCTGTCTCCATAAATTACGTATCAAGTATGTGTAAAGGCTATATGAAAAATGTTTTCGTTACGCGCTGGTTTCTTGGATACTTGCGGAACTCTGCCGCCGGGCTTTGCGAAGCGTCTTTATGTAAACAAAATATATTGGACCTTTGATATACCGGTTTACCAACTTCACTATTAGTTCTCGAGTTATTTCATGGCTTGGTCGGCTTCCTATTGAATTTAGTTATTTCTTGATAGCTTATTTCATTAATGTACTACATTAGTTTGAAATTGTGATTCAAACTTAGATGTGTATTAATTTACGAGAGCAAATCTTTTTTATTTCTTTTTGTTACTGGTTATCTATAATTTTTTATGTTTTGTAATCCCGATGTTTATAAGAGCATCCCTTTAAATAAATTATGATATGATATTTGATATTATAGATATTACAGTTACAAATGTATATTGTCGCACTATGAAATAGTTAAGATGGATTGAGGTTGCTTTTCTTATTACTTTTACACCGCAACCTTTTTTATCAGTTTCAGTACTCCACTGTTTCGATAACATAACTTCTTATACCACAAGTAATCGGATATATTAAAACTTCTTGTATATAAATTAAACGCAGTTTAAAGAATATAAGGAAAATAATAGTGATAAAGGGATGTTCCCTTTATATATAGTGATAATTAAATAATTAAATTATATATTAAGCATTTTAGTAACGTATTCTTAACTTTGCTGATATCCTACTTGATATAGGTAGCGAATATTGCATTCTACTGAAACTTATGGATCTCATACTTAAATATTATAAACTCTATATCATTTCAACAGTTCACTTCAACAAGACAAATCCAATGATATCTCGTATTTATCATATCGTATCATACATCAAAACATTAAACTAGAGAGCATGCCAAAAAGAAATATACTATACACTGGAAAACATTTAATATTATACCGTTCTTATTTATAACAAATGTTTTAAACGCAATTAGAAAAGTTTTTAAATTTTGTGCATATCAGTCTTGCATAATAGACGCACACAGGCTGACTGATATATGGAGCCATTGTATACGCTAGTTTTGAAACCCCTTTTATTTACGGTAATGTGTATGTGTCGCATTATTTTTGGGTTGCCTTCAACCAGACATATTACTAATAAAACGTTCGTTTGAACATTTGGACCTTAATAAACTTATGAATACCAACCATCACTTGACATATGATTTTGGTTAGCTAAGAAAAAAAACCAGTTGCCGATATTTGTGGACTGTACTGCACTTTCCATCAGGTACTGTGCAGTAATTTCGCCGAACCATTTAAAAAAAAATGCAAATAATGGATATAAAATAAATGGTGAACATTTATACACCAAAGGAAAATTCGAAGAGTTTTGGCGCCTGTGTCGAACAGAATCTAAACCAGTCAGATACAAATGATATCGTCAGGTGAAATCAGTCGCATCTGCGACGAGCGTCTAAATTCACTTACGGATTGATGTCACTGCAATGCGATACAGTCAGGAAAACAAATCACATCGAAGCACTGAATTTTATTTTATTTATTGTTAGACCGCATTCCTTATGTAGTTTTATCCACTGGCATCAATGAAGGTCACTATAATTTTAAGTAATTGATACTTTACTGAAAATCAGTACTTTAAAGACTAATCAACAACCAACATTAATGGTATGCGTTGTCACCATAAAGGTATAAGTATGTGAAATATATAACTGGTCATGCGCGTTTCCAGCTCAATGCAACCTCATTATCCGGCCTGCAAACGTTACGTGTCACGTCTCGTTACTGCGCCGTGTCAACGTATTTAATGGGGTAAAAAATATTTATGTTCTCTTGATGAATCATAAAATTTATAAGATTCTAGACAATAAACGCTTGCTTTTAAATTTAATTAGATAGTACAATGTCATTATGTATCAAATTATGTTGTATTGTTAAGTAAATAAAAACTTAAAAAATAAACCGGCGAAGAAACTGAAAAGCAAAAAATAGTAAACCTTTTATTTTATTAATCTTAATATGTAAGTCCTTAAAGTAATCTAAGTATACGTAAAAAGTTATGCGAGATCATACATACATATATATATATATATATATATATATATATATATATATATGTA
>JACEII010000014.1:3771776-3814457 GCA_014332785.1 Antheraea mylitta
ATATATATATATATATATATATATATATATATATATGTATTATATTCTATTCTATTTTCTAGACACCTGCAACAACTTTTTCACGAAAAAAAAAAACGAAAAAGTACAGACACGTTAGATATAAGTACATTATTAAATTTTTATGTATAGAAGAATATGAAGGCAAAACCAAATCTATACCTACATATTTCTAGTTTATTAATTTTATTTATTAATAATTGATCTCGATTTAATTCAAAGCATATAAAACCACGTTGATGTACTCGACACTATAATATACCTACTTATTGTTAAAATTCAAAACATTAAACACCGTTGTGTTCATCATACTGTATAATTCCATAATTTTAATTACCTCGCTCTGGCTCCATAATAAAGCTTTGTACAAGCAACATATTTTACCGAATCATATATATGCCTAGGGATCATAAAGACATGCGTGCACCGGAATGACAGGCAAGCTCACTTCAAGCCCTCAATATTTCGGTGTACATTGCAAACTATGCACAGGACAACCGAAGTTAATTGGATGCGTTGCCTACAGCACGGAACGAGTATGAAATATGAAGCAGGTAAACTCTAGATGAAAGCAGTTTCAATAGTGATCATTAATATTTTATAGTGTATAATACCATCTTAATAATGAATATTTTTATGTATTAAGTAGTAAACGGATATACAGCCGATTGGACCAGACTAGACCCCTTTCGGCAGCGGTTTAAGCCTAGGTCCGTTTCCTCGGCGAGGAAACCTTGAGTACACTGTTGGGACGAATACAGAGATATAGAGATGGTAGTGTTTGTGTATCTATTCCACGCGAACGAAGTCGCGGGCAGAGGCTACTACTAAAATAAAATTGCCGTTTTATATGTGTAGACGTCTACAGATAAGTCCAAAATAAAATTGTTTAATTACTTTTCTATTCGACTACAGATAAGTTACGACATGTTAATGATTAAACAATTATTTTAACTTAAATATTTTTATTATTAACGTGTGCTTTATATACGTATGTGCAAAAAAACCTAACAGAGATACTGAGAGAAAAAGCGTCAAAGCAAATTGCTTTGACGTTACAGTTCTAATTATGAGTAAAAAACATTTAATATCGTCCTTGTCTTCTTTAGTCGACAATTTTAAAAACATAATACATTTTTAAATCTACTTTTAAACCATGCACAAGTTGTAATTCTTCTAGTTACAAGCTAACCATGCTCACGCTAACGTTGTAGAGCGTGCGAACAATTTGATTTACTGGCGTAAACGTGCTTTCTAACTGTCTTACAGTTGTCGATTTTTATTTTATAAAAGAAAACCTTATTGTTAGATTTGCTCGCAGTTTTAATAATATATTTTTCCGATAGTGAAACTGTTTAATATGTTATATTTCCATAATGGATCGATTTCGGATGCAGTTTGCAACCAACTGATAATCGGTTTTAGCTATTATGACTGAATTACTATTATTATGGCTATTTGTTTAAAATGATCTTAGTGACAAGCATACTGTTATTTTACATATATCAACAATGCATTGGAGCTTGGATGTCACAGTATATATTAATAAACAACACTTCTGTAAGCGCATCAGTTCAAAACGGTTGCATCTATTTGATTAAATATTTTATGTTGTAAATGTTGTTAGGATAAGGCTTATATGAAAGAGATTGTTTAAACATCGTACCGAAGAGAGAATAAAAAAATGTTCTAAAATCACCATATAAAAAGTGAGTGAGAGAAACAGAAGACAGGAGTCCTCAAAAAATATTATCAGAATTGATAGATTGATGTTCATTTGTTCAGTTCCTGTTTAATTTAAAATTACATGGTCTTACTGTAAATAGCAAATTTGGCTCATCCTTTTAACTTGTAAGGAGATAAACTATAATTTCTACAAAAAAAAAAATTATCCGTATTTCATTAGGAAAATGAAGTAAATAATATATTATCCTACCAATCTTCCTAATTAAACAGAAATGATATAGATATATCCTTGTTGTGCGAACACGTCTAACAATAAACAAGAAAACTTTTTACATACAATACAAAAATATTGCTGTTTTCGCAGCGAGCATTCTCACACAATACGTTTGAAACGGACTGTGTAATAACAGCCCATCAAAATTTCTACGGTACAGTTGCCGAGCCGATCGGGAAAACTCACTCGACTCCACGCGGAATCGGTGTCGTAATCCGCAAGCGCTGCTATGTGTGAAATTGAAATTAAAATTTTATTAAAGCGGAACGATTGAAATAGTCATACTACAAGTATATTCTTTTTGTATATATAATGAAAATATAGTTCCTTTCAGGTTTAATCATGTTAAAATTATTGAACGCATCGGCATAAAATAGTGACAGTTCTATACGGAAGTTGCTTTGCTATGCGACTACTTATTTTTTGGATTCAATTAAACTTTTGCCATCATTTTATTGCCAAACAAAACGGGTGGCAAATTCCTTGTTAGTCATATTTAAAACATCACATTAGGCCCTCCTCGGTAGCGGCTCAAGCCTTGGTTTGTACCCTCGGCGTGGAGCCCTTGAGTGCGCTGCTCGCGCGATACAGTGACACAAAATCTTACATCACTGCAACAACATTACATATATCACCCCACGCACGTGCACGCATACACGCTTACACATGAAAGTAGAAGGGTTTCGTTTCTTTCCCTTATCGAACTGAAATAGTTTGGAAAATTATCCGACACGAAATATGTATAGGAGTTGTTGAGTATTTATGCTTGGTACACATACTCGTATATGTTCCAATAACTCATATATGTATGAATAGTTAGCTTAGGTCAGCTCAAATAGGTCGCGAATTGCATGTATCAGGCAACAGCCCAAGTCGAGGTGTGCCGTGCACCCTTGAGCCAATTGCTCAAATAATATCGGCTGAGTGCCGCAAGCTCTCGCCTTAGTAGTCCGGTGAAGCTGTTAAGACCTTGTTGGGTCAATAGCGTAGTCGTTTCGAAAAAAAAAAAACATATTTAAAAGTAGCCGTGCCCGCGACTCCCTCCGCGTGGTTCTTAATGTAAAAAAAACAGTTACTAATAAAATCATCAGAATGTATTAAGCCCATTTACTTATCTACTTTTCTTTCGTACTAAGTTGCGTCGTCATTAAAATGACAATAACTTTTGATAGAGTGAACTGATTTAAAAAAAAAACTATAAGTAAATGTTACTCGAGGATATACTTTATGATATTCTTGGTAAATATATATAGTGACCGTAGTACTTTAGCAGTGATATGTATTCAAACACACAGACAGATAGACAGATAGACATTTCTGAAAATAAAGCAACATTTTTTTTCACAAAACTTTAAAAATTACGGACACATTGGATTTACTTTTTTATTATATGTATAGATAAAGAAAGCGCAATGTTTTAATCCCAAAATTCGTGTACTATTTGTCGGTGTAAAAGGTATTAAATGTAAAATTCTTAATACACTGTAAGAATTTCTCGCTCAAGAGTACGAAAACTCTTCAAATAATATTTTACCTCAAGCGCCGGCTAATAAAACAAAATAAGCCTTATCGGGATACGCCGTAAACAACAAAATATAAGGGTTCCTCATATTTCTAGTCGACTTAACGTTTTTGTTTGCTTAGGATAGATTTTGCCAGGAGTAATTGACAGATCAGAGGTATTCGATAACATGGGATTGATTTTGTTAATGTTTTCCTTCATTAATCCGAAAATATTATTAGCATCGTTGGGGTTTAGGTTGAATTATATCATATCAAGTAACAGTACCTCGAAAATGTATTACAGTTTATATTTATACAAACGATATAGGGATTAATAACGCTTCAGAATTGTTAACATATTTTATCAGTTTTCAGAATCTCATAAAATATTTTGCATAATATCCGACAAGCTTTTATGGGCCCGAGTTAACCTGATTGTCGGCGTGGCGAGTGTGTGAGACATGGCGACGCAATGCTATGCGCAAGCGACTGTGCACTGAGAATTTGAGATTCAAAGAATTTCAATGCTTCATATGTGCAAGCCGTCCTGTGACGGCTCATTTTTTTTCGAAATGAAGACATATTTGAGAAAAGTTGAGAATTAAACTCATTTATTTTTTTTATTTATAATAACAATAATATAAGAAGCTAATGCTACACACGGTCGTGAGTTTCTAAATCAACCATAGCTTAATAGCCCTATTATTGCTATTATCATAAGTCAATAAGTATTTTAGTCATCTATATATAACTTGAGATTATACAAACAATAATTACTTCAAAATGAAGTAGTTACTTCGACTGATTAAATAAAATTGTTTAAAATTATTTTTTAACCTAACATTTCGACGGTATTTGGCCCTAATTACCCTATTATTGTGGTATACAAAAATGGTTGGTTAATTGTAAAAAACTGGAAGTTTCATTCCAAATCCGGTTATGTTGACCGAATGATAATATTTTTTTAAGTTTCCTTTTACAGGCAAAGACGTGAATGGAAATTGTGAAGGTTTCATAGGTTTTGTAATTCGCATGTCAATGTTGCGTTGTCCATCCGCATTTCCTTGTTGCAAGCTATGATAACCACTTACTATCCGGCTGACGGGACGCTTGTTTGCCATATATGCCGTGTGATATATAAAATAACTGAATTTTTCATATACAATATATGATGGGGGAAGTAGTGTTCAATGATTATAAAACTTTATAACAAAAATTTTTTTTTGCTTGTTTGGCGCCGACTCAATATTTCTTAGGTATACTTACATTAGTTTAAGAACTTAGTTATTAAGATGAATAAAGTGAAAGGTTTATTATTCTTTGTTTTTCAGTTTTTTCGGCGGCTTAATTTTTTGTTAAGAAGTTTTTATTTTATATTTTTTGTGGCTATGCTCTTACTAATTACTACATGCTTAATTTATTAGTAATACAGAACTCAGAAGCTGAATTATAAATCATGCCCTGTTTTCCTAACCTTTGGGGTTGCTTTTTTCATGTTTGTATGTATATGGGACCAACTTCTGTATACTCTTTCAAATCCAAGGATAATAATTTAATTCGAACTATTCTGTCTAAAGTTATGCGCGGTCATAGATATAATGAGTGCGTGAATAATCAATCATTCTTGATTTTCATACCCTTCGGGTTTTCCTAAATTTAAATGAGACCAACTTCGGAGTATATACCCTTTCCAATAAAAAAAGAATTTTTAAAATCGGGCTATACTGTAAAAATTTATGCGTGATCATACATAAAAAAAAATACGCGACGAATTGAGAACCTCCTCCGTTTTTTCGACGGTTAATTAATTCATACTACAAACAAAATAGCTTGTAATCCTTATTGCAAAAATATTATATTCTAAAAACTAAAGTAGAAGATAAACAATATTCATAAATGGTAACAAGTTATGAGATCATTACATGAACTAACACGAGACATAATCAATGAGGCAACCCAGAAATGTAACATAAGACAACATCGGCACAGTATTTTAGTGAAATTAACTTATTTTCCTGGTTATGTATATCAGACAGACGGAGCGGCGCCGCCGACATTCAGTCTGGATTATCTAGGATTTACGTTGTAGTTCGAAATAACTTGGGTATAGTTAGCCATAGTACTTTTTGCAAATTCTTGTTTACGTACTACATAAATATCCATTTTCATTAATTTACTAGCAACCCGCCCCGGTTTGGTATGGACTCTATACAACGATGTAAGGAGCATAAGGTTCTGAGCGTTTCAGATTCATTTTCCTTCATCAAGATCGTAGACGCTAATCATCACACTTTTTTTTTTGTTATTTTAAATATCTAATTTCTTCTAGGAAATTAACTGAAACGATATACTACAGGATAACTTTAAACTACGTTAAATACGCAACGTAACTAAACTGTTTAATTGAATAAGAAACAATATTTAATCAAAATATTGACACAAATAGTCAACTGTGCTTAATAATAAGTAAGGATAAAATTGATTATTGTGGATTATCCTTACTAAATAGACTTATACCGTCTAGAGTTTTTCTGAAGACATCATTAATATGTACAATTCTGTAGTATATTATTTTTATGTATCTCATAAGATTTAGCTAGCGTTTCCAATGTAGACAGCCCGAAACTCCTAAACTTCATCATAATACATCTGCTTATCGTATTTTTTTGTAAATATAATATACTAGCCACTGCCCGCGACTTCGTCTGCGTGGAATAGTTCCTTTGGACTAACGGCAATACGCAGCGAATGCTCTCAAGAGAAAGAAAACCCTTGTTTTGAAACATTCTTCATTGGTGCTTCGTTAGGAAATGGTCTTAGCGTGATGAACAAATCGGACCTAGTTCCTGTGATTATCCCCCACAACGTCACAAATTCACAAACTTTACTTCTTTATGATATTAATATAGATAACATATATGTATCACATATTTATACATATACAAAATCACAAACTCTGAATCTAATTAGGTGTTGTTGTAATAAGATTATTAACAGATGAAAATAGCAAAATAACTTCTGCCAGGTAAGTTCTACACGAATTAAACTTTTTCCGTGACCTCGTCTATACATTTTTCTATAATATATTCAAGATGAAAAATAGCCTACATCCTTCTACAGATCCCAGGCAACATTTTATTCTAATCGGTTCAGAATTCAGTCGTGAATAAGTAACAAATAGACAGTGGAGTTTTGGCGTTTATTTTCATGCACATGTGTTATAGTTGTATTATAATATGTACTTTCAAAATGCAGCTGTCAAAACACAGCTATAAATGTTTGGCGATAGATTTTCAACACAAGGGTGGAAACTAGCCAGACGAGCTTGAAAATAAAAGAAACTGTAAGTTGATTTCTACAAGCGGAAAATCGTACCTAACGTTCCACTTTGCTTTCACATGTACATGTATCCACAATGTATCGACATTGTATATTAAAAAAAGTCAATGACAGTCATAAGGTCTGCCGATAGAAGTGCAAACTCAAAACTGTAATGTGTTCTTTTTTGAATTTTCATAGTAATTATATTAATTTTCAGATATTTTTATTGAAATTAATAACATTAGTGGGAGTTTTTGGCAGGATCTTAGTCTGTCATGTAGTGGATTTTATATTTTATTCATAATCTTGTGTTATTTGATTCTATGTTGTGTAACATTGGTGGTGTTTTACGTAATATGGTTCATTTATTGTGCATAAGTGAAGTGAATGGAAAATAATACCACGAAGCATGAAATTCTGAGATGCCACAAAAACTCCCTGGAAGGTTCTAACAAGCGATCCACCATCTTGTTAGAATATTGAAATAATCACACGACGCTTGTAACATTATTGTACCATGCATTAAAAGAAAACATTGACACTGGCAAGTGCTTCTGCGGAGACTAAACAAGAAGAAGAATAACATTAGTGTATTTTTCATATCTATTGGCACTTGAAGCAATAATTATATACATTTTTAAGAGTCTATTAAACAATAAAACGTATGACGAGGTCCTTATACTACGCGTCGCTAGCCTGACGCAAGCCGACCAAGCCCAATACCACCGCTCATGCTTACCTAGCATCTCATGACGCGATGTTATAAATTAATCTCCTACCAAAAATAGCGCTCAACGCGCTTAAAGAAGTTGTCACTTCAAAAATACAAAATATGATTAGTTAAGACCTTCCCACAGAATTTTTATAACATCAATTAATTTCTAGTCTATAAAATGAGAAGATTTAATTGTTTGTAGACTAATTCATACTTTGGATTTTATCGTAGGAGATAAGGTTATCTAGCATATCATGATGCGAAATCATAAATTTATCTCCTACCAAAAATACCGCTCAACGCGCCTAAATAAGTTATCACTTCAAAAATACAAAATATGACTAGTTAAAACCTTCCCACAGAATTTTTATAACATCAATTAATTTCTAGTCTATAAAATGAGAAGATTTAATTGTTTGTAGACTAATTCAAACTTTGGATTTTATCGTAGGAGATAAGTTTACCTAGCATATCATGATGCGAAATCACAAATTTATTTCCTAGCAAAGATACCGCTCAAGGCACCTAAAAAAGTTATTACTTCAAAAATACAAAATATGATTAGTTAAAACCTTCCCACAGAATTTTTATAACATCAATTAATTTCTAGTCTATAAAATGAGAAGATTTAATTGTTTGTAGACTAATTCAATATTTGCATTTTATCGTAGGAGATAAGGTTACCTAGCATATCATGATGCGAAATCATAAATTTATCTCCTACCAAAAATACCGCTAAACGCGCCTAAAGAAGTTATCACTTCAAAAATACAAAATATGACTAGTTAAAATCTTCACACAGAATTTTTGTGACATCAATTAATTTCTAGTCTATAAAATGAGAAGATTTAACTGTTTCTAGACTAATTCGAACTTTGGATTTTATCGTAGGAGATAGCAAGTTTTTCTTGTTAAGTATTAACGGAACTGTCGTAAATAGAGAAATTAGCGCGAGTATCATCGTCACAGCGGTGTATAAACATCAAAAGTTTCGAAGTGGCTTCGTGTCGGTCCGACGCCGACGCGCCGTCGCGTCCTGTGGGTTCTACGAGCGTCTACTTACACTGTATTTTGCTTGTTTACCGTATTAGCCAATTAATTTGTAATATTAGTTTTGTCTACCATTTTATTAAGCTTTGTATCGTAATTAGTGCTCTCAAATATATAAAGATTATTATCTCTATAGTTTACCGAAGGAAATGATTATTGATGTTGTCTAAAATGCTGTTCCATTAAAAAAGCTTTTTGTAATCTGATCTATCTCGTTGTAGAAAAATGTTAATGTTTTAATGTCTGATTACAGAAAAAATACATCAGTTACAAATTAAATATGAATGATTAAAATTACCTTTTATTGTTGTAACTGTGTAGAAATGTAGAATTATTGAATGAAATGTTAATGAATTATTTTTAAAATCTACTTATATTTGGAATTCTCAATTATAGTTATGTAAATTTGAAAAACTGGTAAAACGGTAAGTTTGTAGATATGTTTGCCTATTATTACCATAGTAATAACATTGCTATCTCATTTCATTGAAAGCAATAACATAATTTGCTCAAGAATTTTTAAAATAGGATGCCAAAAATATCCTACATACTTCTTTATAAACATTTTCTCTTCATATTTAAGCCTCTGATATTTTTCTTACATGCATTCTTCACTCACTATAGACTGTTACACTTATATCACAATTCATATACTTTTTAATTTTATAAGCTTTAAAATAACGTATAGATTATTCGTTTTACCGTTAACCTAGTTTTTTTTAACTAAAAAAGGAAGGGGTTCTCAATTCGGTTGTATTTTTTTTATATGTGTTACTTCAGAATGTTGCCTTTTATGAAATTTATGAAGCGATTTGAAAATTTTGTTTTTTATTAGAGAAATGATATTTTTAGGGAATCATGTTTTAATTTCATTAGCATTGGACTTTGGATTTCAAAGATACATCGAGGAACTCCTCAAAATCGCGTACGAAATGTTGAAGAAATTACTGAAGTACCTATTGGTAGGTTTATGAGAATTCAAATGTAGGTCTCTAACTATGGTCAAAGATTTTCAGGTGAATTTTTAAAGAGTAAACTTTATTGTAGTCGGTTTTATTTATTATATAACAAAACAATTACCTTTCAATAGATAATACAAAGGTAAGAAACCGTCAAGTTCATTATATAGATATTTCTTATATTTTTCTATTAACACGTACTGTATATTTACATGAACGTATTTATACAACAAAAGTATTACAAAAAAAGAAGATTATACGATTTATTCTCAATCAAAATTTATATGATATTTTCATATTTTATCATATATGTTATACAAAATACATAAGCATTGTAACGCGAGAAAGATCTTCAGGGTTTGTTGACTAAGACAGGCATTCTATGAAATCGATATATAATTAGAGTAATAGGTATACAAAAATAGTAATTAAAAGAATAAAAGAAGCACGTTCATATTAAAAAGTTAACAAATAAATTTGTATGTTGTACAAAATTCAGCTTTAAAAAGAGCGCGAAAGAGGAATATCATAGGAAATTAATTTAAAACCAACAACCGCTATTGTACCCGCCCGGTCGATTGTCTCGCACAGCACCATATTTATGTTATTTACGCGTCCACAGAGGACAACTTTTTAATGGGGCGATAACAGACCACCCGAGAACGTCGCGTTGTTAAATCTCTCGTGCTCATAAATATGTTATGTAAACCCACCCTTATAATTAGCAGCGGTTACGGCGTGTAGTTAAGTTTTATGGAGCCAGCGGAGGCACTAAGTAGGAACGAGGCTCTGTAAAGAAAAATGTTCTTTAATTTGTCTAGCTACGTTCGTAGGCGATGAAGCGGGAATTGTTATGTTTATTTGAGGAATCTTGTGTTTCTAGCTAAACTTTTATATTTTTTCTCCATTTTAATGCGATTGGATTTTCGTAAACGTTCCGTAGCTACGTAGTGGATCGCATTGAATATGTATAGTTTGATTTCACGGCAACCTTCGCTTTCGTTGCCCTCGTCTTTGAATATTAAGGTGATGTAAACAAACAACGCGAGGCGGGTTGTTTCGATTATTAGTTTTCATCGGAGATAAATTGTTAACGGTATACGTTCATATGCTCGATGTTAGGAAAAACACTTTGTTGATTTTTGAACAAATAGATATTGACTTTGACTCATATAAATTATTGTACTCATTAGAGTAGCAGATGAAATTATATCTTATACCGTTATCACCTTATAAGTTTCTTCTCAAAAATCGTAAGTTGGTGATAGACCAAGAGAAATGAATAAAGCTTTAGTCCGATTACATCAGGTGTAGACTAAAATATTTTTAAATATGCAAATATTTAATTTATTACTCAATTCAATGAATTAAATAATTAGAATGTTAACAGTAACCAAAAAGGTTATTTTTCAAATTTAAGTGACAGTAAGGTTATCCATGAATAGTGTGGTTTTAGAACTTCAAAAGAATGAAAGTGATAATTGTTGCTCAACCACAAGACAAGTCATATGTTGCTTTGAGAACTTCCTTTTTTATTTAATCGAGATTACATCGTGTTAATATAATTTTTTTCTCACAATCTCCTACAGTGAGATTATTCGACACAATATGAACTATTAAAATTATACCAAACATCATCGCTTTACTCTGTACAAGTTATATACACAAACCAAATTTCAGATGCGGTGGTTGAATACATAAAATTGTTTTGACATGCTCAGAATTGTTTGATGTTACAAAAACCATCGGAGTGAATGTTTGAGGGTGGTTATGATTTAGTTGATAAGTAAAGTATGCAAGGAGAAACATAAATGAAGTACATGAGATACAGAATGTATTTTTAGTTGATCCTATTATGAGAACCATATTGATAAGAGTGCACGTGGCGGACCGCGGATAAGACACCGTGAGCCCGCCATCACGCGGAGGGGCGAGAGAGCGTGGGACGGCGAGGTGCCGAGGACAGTACCTGGCAGTATCGCCGCGCTGCACGCCACCTGCACTGTCTCTTCACTGCTTCCCCACTTTTACCAAAGTTTACTCAACTTAGTTCGAACAGTTCACAAACTTGAGCGAGTACGAAGCGAGCGTTTCGAAGCTAGCGAATGCCTGCCGTGTGAGAGGAGGTGAAGCGCGTGCTGCACGTACACAGGTTACAACGAGTACAGCGACGAAGCGAAATACGGAGTCATGCGGTCAGCCAAAAGGACACAAACCTACTGGCGAGCTGGTGTAGCGACGGTGGAGCCGGGGGCGGCGGGCGGGTGGTCGCGCCATTGGCCCGCCGCGCCGCGCCGGGCACGCCTCCGACGACGCCGGTGCCGCCGCCGCCGTCACACCACTGGCTCCTATCAACAATGTTAACTTACACTTCAAACTTTACTACTCACCATTTGCACTTTTTAAACTTCACATTCACACATACATAATTATCCTACACTTGCAATTTTGTGAAAGCGTATTGGCGTATTGTACATCTAAATTGTATCTATTATCTATTAGGTTAAACAACATTATTACACTCTCATATTTGTGCAGAATATAGGAGCTGTGCATATGTAGATACTACCTATAACTTTCTTACGTTTCACGGAGGCAAACGACGTTCAGTAATAAATTCTCAGTTGAATCTTGTTTACAGCTTAATTTATTTTGCGACATAGAATTTCAATGAACGCACTCTAATTACAGGATGTTTGATTGCTCACGGGTGACAACACTCATGCAGGTACAATTTTTGATAATTACTCGCAAATAATCATAATGCAAATAAGTTGAAATGATGCAACTTATTCAAATATAATTTATACTATACTATCGATTATTTAATGATTTGTTTAGTTTCTCAATAAATTGAATAACTTCAAACACAATCTGTGCAAGTTTACGTACCTATTGATACACATTGAATAGAGTGCTTATCCATGTAAAGAAAATTAACGCTGATTTTTTAAATTTATTTTGGATATTATTACTGAAATATTTCAATTAATCATCCAAGAAATACAAACATATTTCATTTACCTGATGCATTTACTTTTTTTAGAGAATCGCGTCTATGTTAAATTCGATATTTCTGGCGTGAAGACGCGAAAGCAATTGGTGAGGCGGCCTACGATTAATTAACAGTAGATAAACCGACGCCGAACGAATCCAAATAACTGTTGCAACGTAGTAAGATATAAGAGTCTCACGTGCACTGCAGATGAGAGGTTAGTTGTAGACGAGAAAATTATTTTTTTATACGATTGTTGAATTGTTGGCTAACGAATATACGTCTCACCTGACTGTAAATGATCATCACCACCTATGGACACTTGTAAATTCGACGATTCCTTTTTCAGATTTTTACTACATCGTAATGAAATATTCATAAAGTTAATTTTAGATGTGAGAAATTAATTCATTTTAAAAGAACTGTTCTGAAAACCAGAAAAAGGTATATAATTCATAAAAACTGATTGAGTTGACTATTTTAAGGGGACTTCGATAAGGAAAAGTCTTTCTTAATTTCGATAATAGTAGTTTAATTATGGCGACAGTGAGAATATAAAATTTTTAGAGGATTTTTGAAGTTATACTTCATTTGGCGCGTTAGGGAAAAATAATGAGAGTAAATTTTTACGATGCGCGCACACACCGCCACGAAAAACCGACACTTTGAAGTTAGCTATAGTCAATATTTTGTTTCTTGTATTTGTCGTTTATATTTCTTTCTATTAAAATTTTCAATGTATTAAATATCTTTTTTTCTATTATTAGTGTCGTTTTTTCTACAAACGTAGATTAAGGCGAAAGATAAAATTTTCCCTTTACAGTTCATGCTAGTTATATAATACATTACATATAGACAACTATATTAGCTAATTAGAGTCAGTTCTAGCTGGTACCTGTTCGCTTCGCTATGGATTAATAAAAAAAAATTGGCAAAGGGTCAATCGAATCTAAAAAATAAGTAGGCTAGAATCATCTACGAAAAAAATCGAATGGTTATAGTCCTGTGCCGATACGTACAATAGTTTAATGTGATTGACTCTCAAAGTAACTATATTTAAGTGTATATGAGGTAACGTATCGCATTGATATCACACATGATCGTTTTATAGCACACTAGCCTCTGCCCGCGACTTCGTTCGCGTTTTCAATAGGAAAAAACATTCCGATTTTGAAACATTTTTCATCTGTGCTTCGCTCCTATTGGTCTTAGCGTGATGATATATAGATGATATATAGCCTATAACCATTGTCGATGAATGAGCTATATCACACTGAAAGAATCATTCAAATATCGGACCAATAGTTCCTGAGATTACCCCCTACAACGTCACAACATCACAACGTCACAAACTCACAAACTTACAAACTTACAAACTTTACCTCTTTATAATCATAGTATAGATTAATCAAAGGTTTCTTATAGATGTTTGTTGTCTATAGTTACTGCTTAATTACATGTATAATTTTTGAGCAAGATACTATCAACGTTGATTTAGTATAATGTACCTTTAAGCCATATGACCGAAAAGAGATTTCTATTGTTTATAATTTAGTAATACTTAAAGTTGAATTCCATAAGAAGAATCCATAAGAAATTATTGAATAAGTCTATTCGTTATTATATACCTACTTATTAGAGATAGCTATGATAGCTTAGTTCGTAACTTTTTTGTAGGTGGTAAAGCCACGCTGAAGCTATTCCTGGTTTCAGCATGAATGGGTCGGCTCGAACGGGGTAGTTCAATCTGACTCACAGAAAACCGACGTGAAGTAAAAGTGCTTGCATTGTTGCGTTTCATTCGGGCAGTGAAAGTGCCAGAGGGCCGTATCCACCTCTCCCCTCGCCTTTCCTTTTCTCCCCATTCCGTCCCCATCTCTACCCTCCCTTCCCCCTTCCCCAGACACAGGCTGGCTACGCACTTGTGATCTCCTAGGTGTTGCTAGTGTCTATGGACGGCAGTGATCACTTAACATCACCCACCTGTTGGTTGGCTTCCTATGATATAAAAAAATAGTTCACCTAGTTCATAATGTCACGCTGCCAGAATACAGTACAAGTAAGCACGAACAACAAGAAGAAAAAGAAAGCGAGAAGAACGTATGTTTCACTGTTCTGCAATACCCGAAGGCAAGCGAGACATTGCTCCCACTCTACCCGACACAGTACTTACTCCCGTCGCTTTTCGTCACACAAAAATATAGCGAATGAGAACTAGAAAGCTCTCCAACAAGAAGTTTCACTTAAAAAAAGGAAAAAATCTGTACGATTACCATGATATTTTCATTGCAATTCTTTTTACTAGCGTAGAATTGCCTAATTCAGAGGTTCCCAAACTTTTTTTCATAGACCACTATCAATATTTAGTTGGTTCCGGTGGACCCTCTGGAGCAACATATCCACCATGTTCCCAAAAACAAGAAATCTGCACATTAGATTTTTATTTATTTATTTATCCTTGGCAAACGTAATAATATTGGTGAGGAATCAAACAAGTTCTTGCAAGATTGTAGGCACAAACACATTACAAGTCGTATTTCATCCCTTTGCACGGCTGAACAAGCGTAGCGGACGGCGGCGGCGGCAGCGACGGCGCTTTGCAAATTGCAAGTCTCGACACGTTGTACTGAATATGGTTTTTTTTCCTCGAACTGACCACGCTATTGACCTACCAAGGTCTTAACAGCTTCACCGGACTACATTGAATATGGAATATGCAAGTTTTTACAAGTAACACTCGCTGAGTTTATTAAAATATTATCTGCCTTCATTAATAGGTGAAGTCAAGCCAACCCTATCTGGGCACGAACTAAAAAGTTTGCAACATCCTATCTTTGCCGTACCGTGAAGCTGTGGAATAATCTCCGGGCTAGTGTGTTTCCTTCTTCCTATAATATGGAGTCCTTCAATCGTAACTTGCAGAGGCATTTACTCAAGCCGGCATGACAGCGGCGACCGAGGATGGATGGCGTATCTCTCAGCAGTCGCCGTTGTTTTTGGATTGCATTGTGCTTACCATCAAGTATAGTCCAGTCAGTCACTTTACCGTGCTGCTATATAAAAAACATTTTAGTCATCACTATCGAAAACAGATACATTTTCTTGGAACCCCGGTTACGAATTGTGAACCCCAATTTTTTTGTCACGCCAACGTAGCCCCCGTCGAGTCTGACGTAGACCCCTGGGAGATTACTTGGACCATATTGCGAACTAAAGGACTACTTACTAGTTCGATGTTAAAGATATTGTAAACGAAGAAAGATTTTTAAATAAAACGCTTATACTTTTTACATTCTCTTTCCGTTTGCGTAAACTATTGCTGCATTAACTTAACACATACGTCACAACTTCAGACTGTCTCGTATGCTACAATATATTATACAGACTGTTAAGTGCCATGCAAAATGTATTTATACTTTGTACTTCCTTATGTCGTTATGGCGTAGTTCCAAGTAAAGCAATCTTCCGTTAGGCGGCGATAATAGTTATATCAATAATTTTATTACGTTACGACGCAATAAAAGTTATGTGAAGTGCATTTTCAGGGGTGGTAAACTGAATTTATAATTATTAGTATTTTAGTGACCAACATCTAATTTAATTTGCTTTTATTTGATAGTTACACAATAGAGACAAGAGTATTTCCATAAGCATCTTGTTTTCTGGAAAACATTTTACTGATCAAAGTGAAATACAAAGTAAACTTTAATTTGATCAAGTTCTTAAATCACTTCTTCTTTTTCTTGTTTTGATTCCGTAGAAGTACTTGCCAGTGTCAATGTTTTCTTTCAATGGACGTTATAATGCAATAATATTACAATTATCGTGTGATTATTTCGATATTCTAACAAGATGGTGGATCCCTTGTAAGAACCTTACAGAGAGTTTTTGTGGCATCTCAGAATTTCATGCTTTGTGGTATTCTTTTCCATTCACTTCACTTATGCCCAATAAACCAACTGAACTACGTAAAACACCATGAAATTTATAAAATATAGAGTCAGATAACAGAAGATTATGAATAAAATATAAAATCCACTACATTACAGATTAAGATCCCGCCAAAACTCTTCTTAAATCACTTTCATTCAGTACATATCTTTTAAATCTATAAAAGAATTAGAAAATATGAAATTGCCGGTTTTTAACACTGGCCATTCTGAATTCCAAATTTAAATTAATTTTCTTACATAGTTACGACATTTCACTTAAAAAACCGTAGTTCATTTGTTTTTTTGTCTTTCAATAGTTATATTTAATGCCATATTTAGGAGTTTTTGGTGGGATTTTAAAGCATAAAACAGAAAATTTTAAGCATCCAGGTTTTCATTATTAAAATAATTGTAAGTATTAAATAAAAAATAAATACTAATAAAAGATGACTTCTTGAAAACATCAAAAGAGGCTGAAGATCCATATAAAATAAATTGCCTTATAGTTGATACTGGAGCGGGGTCAATGAGGCGTGACTTTGACGAGGGTGTTCGCACTCTGTCTCAACATCGACCAATGTGTAAGAAATCCCATCTTGAACCGTGTTTGACACGATTCGATTCAGGTAAACGTTTTCCGTTTGTGAAAAAAGCGCCTAAGTAAAATAGTTTTACATAAAATCGAACATTCTGAAAGGCTATAAAAGTTACTTCATTTATTAATATTAAGGTACAAGCATAGCCTTTTAATGTAATTTATTACAGTGTCTTTCAGGGGATACTATTAAAACAGACCTATAAGTTACAAGCAACCACTCACGACTTTTAACGCATTTGACAAGATAATTATTTTCGAATTACTATTTTATTCTATGAAAATCATCACTGTTGCAGTTTTCGAATACCTCCTGTGTTCAAAATTTCATCAAAAATTGCTGAGATTGGATAATCTGGAAACTATCTTAGTAACAACGTAGAGCCTGGGTGGTTCTAACAGAGAAGCTATATCACTGTAAATCTTTATCAAAAACGTCTAGTAGTTTTTCGTGAAAGAGGAACAAATATCTATCCTCACAAACTTTTCCTATATAACATCGATAGAACATACATTAATACAATTACAGATTAATAAATATAGATTCATATGGTACACTATTTTGTTTATTTACTTTCTATTTTAATAGAAAAAAAGCAGTAAAAATAGTTTGTGTGTTTTAAATCTCAGTTAAAAACGAAAAAAGACTCCTCGAGAAATTCAGACTCAATTATGTACATATGATTCCAATAGTATCAAATAGATTCTTTACTTTACTTAAAAATACATCTTTTACTTTGAAACTATTAGAAACATTGAAAATCTGAGATATCCATATAACAAGGTTTTCTCGACAAATGTAAGTATTATTATAATGTTAATGTTAAATAAGCGTTCAAGGAAAATAAATACTTCATTTATTATTAAAGTAAACATACCATTATAATAATATTTTCTTGTATAGTTAACTTTGATTCAACCCACGTCCAACCAACGTCGCGTTGTTATATATTATCTGAAAATTGAATATTAACTGCATCATAAAGTTATTTTAAGCTTGGTTTAAATTTTGATTAAAATTGCAAAGGCAAATTTCGATTGCAAAGGGTCATTCGATCCTTAACCAAGAATAAACTCTAATATTATTATACAGTGGCTATTATGAAGTCAGTAAAAGATATTTAAAACGCATTCCCAATAACACTGATATTCTTTACTAGCTGTACCCGTGACTTTGTCCGCATGAAGCCTTAATTAAAAACAATCTATTCTAATATTATAAAGAGGTAGTTTGTGAGTTTGTGACGTTGTGATGTTGTGACGTTGTAGGGGGTAATCTCAGGAACTACTGGTCTGATTTGAATAATTCTTTCAGTGTTATATAGGTCATTCATCGAGAATGGTTATAGGCTATATATCACACGCTAAGATCAATAGGAGCGGAGCACAGATGAAAAATGTTTCAAAATCGGGATGGTTTTTCCTTTTCAGAAATGCTGCGTAGTATTAGTGTATCTATTCCACGCGAACGAAGTCGCGGGCAGAGGCTAGTTATTAATAAAATCATCTGAATGTCTAAGTCCGTTTACTTATCTACTTTTCTCTCGCACTTAAGCCCCGACGTTTTTAAATTTACAATAATTTTTGATAGAGTGAACCGATTTTAATGAAACAATTTATTCGAGGACATGCTTTATGATTGATTCTCTTGGTGAGGTGTTATCGTGATTTCAGTACTTTTGCAGTGATGCGTGTTCTAACATACAGACAGACAGACATTTCTAAAAATGATTAAAATATATTTCATTACTTATTTTAGACACCTACAACAACTTTTTTCCCAAAAATGTAATAAGTAGAGACACGCTAGATTTACATTCTATTATATGTGTAGATTAGTATATAGCGAAATATGCCATTGTCTCATTGTTATAAGAATGATCACATTTGCTCTTGTAAATAGTTTAAATAATGTGATAGGCGTAATTACTGCATGCAATTGCTCGTATTAGATATAAGGTCGAGTAATTAACAAATTTTACAAGAAAGTTTTACAAGATTGTTATTTACGCGATGATACGTTAAATAATCTACATGACATTTTGTATGTACATTTTGAAAAGTACTGAAAACAACATGATGACGGAGATAGATTTTTATCAAATTTTGTAGTAAAGCCGCGAGCATAAGCCAATCCACCATATTTCGATATTTAATAACCGTACAAAAGATTGCTACATTTTTTATCTACTTTTTTCATTAATGCATCAATTCATGTTGTTAATACTTTATTTACGTTGTTATACGTTTTAGAACATATTTGGGCTTCAGGCTTGTAGGTAGGATATCTTTCTTTTCATCATTGTTATTTTATTCTCTATCTAACTATTGACCATTGTGTTATTCCATAATTGTAGATAAGTAAATAATAAAGTTCGAATCTCAACACTACTATATTACTTAGTATTTTTGTAGTAGGTAAATCTTTTTTTTATATCATAAGAGGCAAGCGAACAGATGGGTTACCCGATGTTACGTGATCACCACCGTCCATAGACACCGACAACACCAAAGGAGATGCTAGTACGTTGCCAGCCTGTGTTGGTGGGGAAGGAGGGATGGGAAGTGGGTCTCCGGCGCTCTCGCTGACCGAACGAAACGCAATAATGCAAGCACTGTTACTTCACGTGGCTGTTTCTGTTGGTCAGGTGGTACTAGCCTGGGCGAACCGACCCATTCATGCTGAAATAGCTTCAGCGTGACTCTAAGACCTACGAATAATTGTATGATAATACAAGTTGGTATCCACCACTTTCTGTTGGCATATTTTTTATACCTATGTACTGGATACAAATGATTTTTTAAACTAAAATATGTCAAATACATTCTACGTAAAATTTACATAGAAGTATAAATATTACATATAGATAACCATATCAGTGACTTTCAATATACTAAGCAAATCCTATATTACATAACGTTATTCATTCTGTAAACATGTTATACTTCACACACAAACTACTTGTATTAACAAGCGAAACATATTGTTATGAAACGAGGGGCTTACTTTGTTGTAAGGCGAAACTTTTGTCTATCCGGGACAGAGTAGAATTTTCATTAAAACCTTCTTTACAGCGCCCTTATATAAAAGAGCAATTTTTCCCAGTTGAAAAATCTCGATGCAGCCGCATTACCGCTTTTATTTGCTCTGTTCTTATTTGTAAAAACTTATTATTTCAGTTCTCTCACCGGCTGCAACTGCGTTCTTTTCTTTTAATTTGATTTATTAAACATTGTTCTGTTTTGATGTTCGGATGTCAGAAGTATTAAGGGCGAATGATAAAATGTAATAAGATGTCAGTTTTTCACTTTGAGTTTGTAGAACGTGTGAAAACACGGGGTTAATTATTTTATAATTAAAAATAATCACCTAAATTGCGAATGTGTGAAGAAGGAAAAGTCGTGAACGATTGCAACTGATACAAATATATATATTAAGATGAAATAACCTACAAATTATGCATGCATCAATAAAAACATTATATTAAAGATATTTATATATTAATCAGAATTATACCAATGAGTAAGATCCTTTGAAAATGCATATGCATATGTCTCGATACGCATTATGTAAAGATGTGGTACTTCGTTTAAAATTTACATGCACAAATAATATGTGAACTTAATTTTTTAATCCTAAAAAGTTTCTAATACACACCTGAATATAAGCAATATTAAAATTGTGCTAAAGCATGTTGTACAAAGTACACAGTCGTTATAATATTTCCCATAGGAAAAGCAATAATATCTTGTCGCAAAAAAATTATTAAAGAGTCACTTTATAAACTTATTGTTTTTTTTTTCTCTTTATTTTTATTGAGGGTTTGTTCAAAAAGAACACGCCACCCTCATCCATACCACAAACAATCGCCAATTACAAAGCAACTTTCAAGTATATATCTTACTAACTACTAACAAAAAAAAACCTAAATTGAAAAACAGTATTACAATCGCATTCTTGCCCTTATACCGACCTCCACCATGTTATAGATTAACTTGGCTTCTTCCGATGCTGGGCGTGACAATATTTCATTACAAACACCTATATTATAGGTAATGTTAAATATCTGTCTTCTTTGAGATTCATTCCTGACACATTCCATTAGAATATGATAGACATCTTCTTCTTGATGGCAAGCTTCACAGTTGCTGTTTTCCCTTGTTTTCATTAAAAGGTTAAACTTATTCAATGGAATATGTCCAGAACGAATCCTCAAAGCTAAGACGATCATGCTTCTTTTCATTTTGGAGTCTTGGAACCATGGGACCAATCCCAAACATGGTTGGATAGTCTTATACCAAATACCTTTTGTTAACGACCTTTCATTAAAATATTCGGACCATATATTGGCTGCATTTCTTTTCAACTCAGCTGTAACGTCATTGTACGTTGGTAAACAATCATATGAAATTCCATCTTCTATAGCTTCTTTTGCTAGTCTATCAACCATTTCATTTCCTTCTACTCCAATATGAGAAGGCACCCACTGTATTACAATAGATTTATCAAAAGAGACAAGTTTTTGTAACAACTTAATAATCGAATAAGCAAGTATTGTTACGTGAAATGTTCAGATTGTTTCCTTATGTTATAATTTGTTAAGAAAATATAGAAATTATTAAATATAAATAAAATTACAGCCAGATCCCATATAGTAAGGAAAACAATTAATTAATCACGTCTACAAAGGACTATTATCAATTAAGATGACTTGCATCTAATTAATTCTTCATAAGCTAATACGCAAAAAATTAATCAATTTTCTGCCAAAAACTGAACTCTTGAAATGAAATTATTTTCTGTAATTATTAAAAACATATTGTAAAACTCAAATACTACTTGACGATCTCAAAGTTATAGGAAAATATAAGTATGTTTATACTACTTTCAACATTCATCGAAGATAACTTAATGCGGATGAATCAACAGCAACGGATACCAGTTACCCAGATTTATTACTAAAATAAAAAGGAAAAGCGAAATGGTCTAAATTAAAAAACGATGCCTTGTCGAGGCAGAGCGAGCGGAAACAAAGCGCCGGGAATTCATCAAGCTCTTTTGAACGAGAGCATTGTGGTGCAGTATTCAGAGACCATTGGCGGAAAGAAAACCATCGAGTAGATCGCCAGCCTTTGACACCCAGATGTAAAAAAATAATCTCTTTTCTGAGAAAAAACCCCACTTCATTACTTTGTACGAGGTTACTCCGCAAAAGTATTGAGGCTTTCGTAACTAAGAGCTACTTGTTGAGCGTGGTTGCTTTTGAATAGTCTATGGACTTAATTATTTTTTCATCCATTATAAAAGTAATTAAGCTGTAGGATTTTTAAGTTTGCTTACGTTGAGTGTAATTTTTAAAATGTGTTAATTAGAGTACTCGTAGATTTAGGGATTTGTAAATTGGTTTAAGCAATCTTCTATACATACAATACGAATGTAAGTAGAACGTGGCTGTACTTTCATATCTTCTGCTCATATCTTCGAGAATAACTTAATCTTTGTTTCATTAATATCGGTTCACTCTTTTAAAAGTTATTGCAATTTTAATGACAACGCGACGTAAGTACTAGAGTACCAGTAGAGAAGTAAATGGAATTAATATATTTAGATGATTTTATTAATGACTATTTTTTACACAAGGATCCGGATGGAGTCGCGAGCACAGTTAATGTTTAGTGAGATTAATTAAAGTCGATACAGTAAGCATAGAGGATTATTACGTATTGGATTTTGGAAAGAGCCAAAGCTGCACTGTGCTGTTATAGCTAGGCTATTACTGTATTAGCATAGAAATTCGATCGATCCGTCGGACCTTGCGTGCTGTGTTGCTGAATGTGTCCCGGGCCGGTCCCACGACGGCTGAACAAGATTGATGCATTTGCGAGATGGGTACGTTTGTCCGTACGTCCCTGTTGATTTAGACAAACTGCATTCTACATGTAAAAACATTTTCGACTTTCTTATTCACTTTATATTCTTTGGGAACTTTGTTTATTCACGCAGAGTGATTCTGGAATCTTTATAAGAAGCAATCATATGATTATGTTAAATTCTGGTATTTTATTGATTGTCCCTTGAAAAAAGATTGAATACTGTAAATAGACTATCAAACGTGGATTATGAGTACAAAAGAACAATACTGCAAGGTGTTTTTATTACCATTAAATAATAGAAAGTCAATGCAGTTTTGTTTACGGGTACGCAAAAAACCACTAAATCTATTTGAGTACCTAAATTTTAAGTTACGTAGCTTTAATTGTTTCTACTATATTCAGTTGTTAATTTAGCTACAGTAAACATATTGTTGTTACTAATCCTTTGATTTATGAGATCCAATTCTAAAATGATCTCAACAAAGCTTATATAAAAAAATCCACTCAAGGTAGCCTATTTTTGTCATTTTAATTAATCTTTTAAAGGTACTTTAAAATTTTGTCATGTGCAATTAATAACATCTTGAATAGAACATTCAGAAAATTGTAATTACTTTAAGATAATATTAATGTAGGCATTATTATTACTTTATTATTTATTGTTTAGATATATGTATGTATATATGTGAATGTATTAAAGGAAGTCCATGAAAGATAATTATATCTATTCTCACGATTTGATGGACCACGTCAATCTGTGACGCACAATTTATGGTGTATTGTATTCCTGTCGCTTTCCAGCGGCGGCCGGAAGTCTTCTCATCCCACGTCATGTCACTTCCTTTGTTTCCCGCCACTCTCGGATTATGTTAATGTTTTCTCAGAGACATTTGTCTCTACGTAATACTCGTCGTCTTTCCTTGCTAGAACCTTATTACTTTCCGATGTTGCCCACCAACGTCTTATATATCATTATTTACGATTATTTGTTTTTCGACTACGAACTAACCATGTAGGTATTGGGTTAAATCATTTACGCTCAGTGATATCACAAAGTTATTGCAAATATTTTACGTTATTAACATACAAGTATATTCTTATTACAATTGAACAAATCTATGGACATATACATAAAATCAAAGTGTATAAGTGTTAATCTTTGAAACTAATTCTGTTTAGACTTTCTCTAGGAAAAACATAACTTTTCAAAATATTATTTAAATTACATACCATTCTACTTTTCAAAGAGTATCAGTAATTATTATATTTAACACAGGCAACAAAAGTGTAGTTAAAGGATTGTGAGAATTATGTGGTAAAGAAAAAATGACAATAAAACATAATAAAATCTCAAAAGTAAACTAATAAACAAATCTAATTAACAAAAATAAAACGTATTTACGACATAGAAGTTGCTAGCACCAACTTACTTCCAAATTATCAGTAGAGTTTAGACAAGTAAAATGACACGTTTTCTTTACGAGGTGTTATATTATCAAGGAGTCGTAGAACATACACAAAATTAGATTGCGAGAGCTGCACCGCCACATCAATTTACGCTGGATAGTGAAACTAGTCACACTGCTGTCACCGTGACTCGCTCTGGATTCCATCTGAAAATCAGCAGGCTCCTTGTAATATTTTAGAGTACGCTGAGCTGGATAACTTATTCATAATAACGAGAACCGTAGTTCCCTGTCTACTTTCTTTTCTTAATTAATATATATTGCTTTGTGTTATAGGTTATAAATAAATGATTTCTTTCTTTGTTCCTCGCCAGAGATAATTGTTGACACACAGATCTTTAAAATAAAAACACAGAAGAAGCAATTAAGTATTCAATGGTCTTAGGACTGCGATCATTTTAAAAATCGAATGTAGATATAGTAGACTGTAGTAATTACTAACGTATTACTTAGCATCAGATTACTAGTATGCCTATTTGTTAGTACATTACGCTCCAAACTTTTTGACCGCTCTGAATATAGCTGCACAGAACACAAGTTTAGGTATACGTATTATATATCATATGTGTAATAGTGAGACTACTTAAGGATAAATGAATGTCAATTTTCAATTCTTATAGTATTTTCTTAATTTTGTTTTACATTAATTAGACTTTAGATTGTATTTACACAAACCCGATATTACGGCTATGTTCAGACCGGTCAACAAGATTGACGAGGACTATAATAGTAGTCGTCTAATATTCGAATTTCGACTTTAACACGTTCAACAACACAATCACCGGTGGTACGCACCGCCAGAAAAGACAGTCTAGTGCGAGCCACCGGTGTTTACGCGCCGGCGTGAACGTGTTAAGCTTCAATATTACTGAGGTTATTGCGTACAAATCGTGAAGTATGATGAATAGATACTTATAAATAAACACTTATACTTGTCGACGGTATAAAAACAATTAAAAAAATTAAATGAAGAATAGCGGTTATAAAGCAGAGGAGCAAAATGTAATTAATTATCTAATTTGTCTTCGCTTATACCATATAGTGGATCAACATGGAATAACACTATACATTCTCCAATACAATAATTATTCTTAATAAATGAAAATTAGGTATAAATAATTTACAAACCCCTAAGGTAATGCTTTAAACTAAATTAGTTACCACAAATTTCATAGAATGTAAATTGTAAATATATCATACGTTTTCAAAAGTACATGAGGTATGCTGGAACTAGAAAGTTCGTGTTTTAAATTATACTAAAAATTGCATAGCGATAGAAGTGATTGGCATGTTTCCATGGAAAACTTGCTCGTGAGTTGGAAGAAAATACTTTCATACCCCATACAAATCGATGTCGTTTTAACTTTGAATACAGTTCAGCGACGCAACTGCGTAATTCGTCTGGTAGTTGTGCAATAGTTTGCAATTTTCAGTGGCAGTACAAAATAATCAAAACTTATATGAATAAAACTATAAAAAATGCTTTATTTTTTTAAACTATTCTGTAGAGCACGCTACGACCGTATTGGTTCATTTATCCCAAAATATATGTCAGAATGTAGATCTGACCTATAGGTCAGAAGGTATGGTAAGATAGAAAGGTTTGAATGACTTGACAGCTCGACACTAAGCGAGCATTTCCGAGAAATCGCGAATTGTGAATGCCTATATCAGCTTTATTATGCTTGATATGTCTTTGTTACTACTACAATATACCTTATAACTATTTTTTACGTACTTTATTAAATTTTAAAAATAAAATTTCAATATTCTATCTTTTTAACCGACGAAAAAAATGGAGGACGTTCTCAATTCGACGCATATATTTTTTTTACGTATGATCACGCATAAGTTTTTACAATGTAGTCCGATTCAAAAAATTTTTTAAAAGTATTTACGTAAAATAATTGTATCTCAATATATTGAGGACTGACAACTGTGTCGTATTGTTAATATGGTACTGTAATAATTGAGCTCAGATTGCGGCCATTAGTATCCCACACTAACAGTGTCACTTAAAAATTGACAAAAAAATCTCATTTTAAAATTTTGTTTTGTCGGCGACTCAGTTATTTGAAAAAAAAAATAGGATCGTAAGAGAACAGTATAGAACAAAAAACATTTATTATCTTATTTCAATAACATGTAATGTAATAATATACTTTGTAGAAAATCGAAAATGATGCTATACCCATCAAACAGAGAACATGGTATATACACACGCTTCTTTCCATATTATTCTCGCTGTTTCCGAAACCGAACATATTGTACATACAATAGACTAAAATTTATTTCAGATACGTGCGCCTATGTTGTCATACGAAATTGGGAAAATCCAATTGTGTCAACACGGCTCGTATACGTATAAGTTTGCTGAATTGAATTGGTCCCCAGGTAAATGGTTATAGTACGTAATAATAGTGCACGTCGAATTTGTCGGATATAACATGTAGTTGCAGCGCAATTAGGGGCCGTTAAGCTTGGGTAGACGCTGAATATGTTTGTAGAAATGTAGTCGTAACCAAATCTCACTAATGTCTACGTTTACATGCTCAAGAACTAATAAACTTTCTACGTCCGTAAGTTAGTCTTAGTCGTTTACAGCTCTTGTTATCTATTTGACGTTAACAGTTACAACAATAAAAGTGAGTGCATCTATATAACGAACAAAACATATAGAATTGCATAAACTCTTTAATGTATTTATAACTCGTTTCAAAAATGTTTTTGTATTTTTATACACTAAATAAATGAGCAAGTTTATTGGAACAGGACGAAAACTATTCCTTACAAATATTGTGTAGATTCTATTGTCTACACTTAATACTTAATATAATAATATAAATTAACAACAATAACAATGTATAATATTATAAAGAGATAAAGTTTGTGACGTTGTAGGGGATAATCTCAGGAACTACTAGTCGGATTTGAAAAATCTTTCAATTTTATATAGCTAATTTATCGAGAATGGTTATAGGCTATATATCATCACGCGAAGATCAATAGGAGTGGGGCACCAATGTGGAATGTTTAAAAATCCGGGTTTTTTCCACTTGGGAGCTTCCGCTGCGTGTTAGCGTTAGGTCAAAGTAACTATTCCACACGAACGAAGTCGCGGCCAGAGGCTAATCAGAAATAATATTGTAATACGTGTCTTTATCAATAGTTTACGTTTCATTTTTGTATATGACTACCCGGCTCGGTGTGCCGCCCTGATAATAAAAAATAACCTTGACAGATTATATACCTGAACCTACCTCATAAATCATTTTATCTACTGGTGAAAACCGCACGAAAATCCGTTCGATAGTTTTTGAGTTTATCGTGTACGGACAGACAGACAGACGTGGCAGAGTAATTTGTTTTATAATATGTAATGATTACGCTTCTGTGTTTCTAATACAACATAATTCAGATTAAGTTAATATGGTGATCATTAGGGCAAAGTGTCAGTACTCAGTAAAAAATAAAGTGTATCTAACTTCTTATCTTCATCAAGATAATAGCTTAATATTCAATCATTTATATTAATTACATCCAACTTTATTGTTAACCTCATTCCTAAAAGTTCATGAAATGTTAAACAAATCCATATATACGGACGTATTGTTAAATTTATCAATTTTAATCAATAATTTATATCCTAGAAATTAACAGTGTAACATTTACGAATAATGTATGTGATATATACGGTCCATTAATAACCTATATATATATATATATAAACAAGTAAAACAGTATAAACGTACTGCCGTAAAATTCACTGCACTCAAATCGTAACTATCAATAAATTTTATTTAAAAGCTTTTGGAGGGAATAATTCCCACTTACAAATACTAAAGTTTGTATGTAGCAAATAACTGCAGACTACTTTTACATTTACATTTACTTTCCTTTAAAATCTTCTGAAAGTTAATAATTCATTCTTGAAGTTTTTTAAAAATATAAGAATCTTGGCTAAAGCACTTTAATAGCATCGGTAACCTTGAGTTTTTGAATAAATATTTTGAAGGAAAGATATACAATTGAATTTGTTGTTACCAATAAAATAAATATACAATCAAATCAAATGAAAAATACTTTAATTAGCTTGGGCCCTAAAAATGCACTTATGAACATCAATACTAACACAGGTTCGGAAAACAAGCCAGTCATCGAGAAGACCCGGCAAGAAACTCGATCGGATACATCTTTTTGACATATGTATTTCCAATACATCATACAATCATTTTAGTGGATGCACAGACAGAAGTCAATTCCAGACATTACCGTCACTCACATATCGATCCACTCTATAATAGCTTATTGACACCAAAACTCACATGACGTGGTGCTTAAATTTAAAATCCGGCAGATCGGTAACATGCTTTGGGACTTTATTGTAAGACTTAACACTATTACCTTAAAAACTATTACTGGTTTTGGTAAGACTGAAACACGATACGACTAATTTGTCAGTTTCTGGTAATATAATATGTATAATTGTATATATAAAAAATACACAATACTTACTCATGGTTTTTGAAACTTATTCTACAAAGCATTTGAAAATTTCTCTTTTATAAGCGAGTTTCCTGTATCAAGAAGAAATGGAATTAAAAATTACATTTGAATGAATAATTAATACAAGCTTTATACTACGCGTGTGCGGTATAAAATTGAATGAATAATTTCTCTTGAATATACTACATTCAACGGTGTAACCTGTTGTATAAAATAAAAAATACAGCATACTTCAATCAAGTGGAAACATCGTTTGTTTGTTATTCCACTTTCCCTTCCGCGGCCAACCCATTTCAACATAAACAAAATAAGCCCCAGAATTTGTGACAAAACGGAAAATCCCACTTACTGTAAGACCTACAAATTTTCCACAGTTTCGTCACAAGGGCAATTTAAAGCCGGCTACCCTTGCTTAAGATGCATTGGCTCATTCGAAACACAGGATTTAAGGTTGGTTCAAGAGGCCGACAGCACGAGTAAATGTGGTAATTCGTAGGCGACTCGTCCCACAACAGGCATTAGCACTAAATGACATCCACGAAAAATCTTCGCGAAACACTCAAATAAGAAATAGGGGAATAAAGAAGATTTGTTCCGTTTTACACGACATTTTATTTCAGTCGTGACATACACAACTGAAATAGAATACTGTAATTATTTATGTAAATATTATATATATATATATATATATATATATATATATTGTAACTGTAATCCTAAATAATATTATAAACACAAAAGTGAGTTTGTTTATTACAATTTCATGCCATAACTGCCAACTGATTTTGATGAAAATTTTCATACATTTTGTCAGAGGTATATAGAAGGGTATGAGGGTATATTTCCTAGAAAAATGTTCTGTTCCCGAGGGATAGTCCAAATCTACATTAACACGAATGAAACCGTGGACATTTTTCGACAATTCGATATTACCTTATCTATAAAATTGACATACCAACTTAAGCGCGGCTTCGTACGCGTACTTATTGTTTAATGTAATAAATAATTATGATATGAAAATAGATTTTCTATTACTATTCTCCGCGTTCACTCCTACTAATTTTGATAAGAAATACCTAGATGATATAATAATTAAAGTTTGCAGAGCTATCTGGTAGCGTGTGTAGTAAAATGGTCAGCATTAAAACTTTCTGATCCTTGAAACTACTATTAAGTGTGACAACGTTCATAATGATCAGTCAAACAATGTAGGAGTTTATCGATCTCAGATCTATTAAGATTCATTTATATATACAGTCTAGCGATCCGCCTGACCTTTACACGGGTGTAATGTACTAATGTGGGCGCATATGTGTCTAAAAGACAAATCTATTTTTGCCACTTTGATATTTACAATCCGTTAAAATTGCAGGAAGAGTGATAAAGTCTTATAACAAGCAACTTTTCTTTTATTTTTGCAACATTTTAAATGAGTGATATCGTCTATAATATTCATGGAGATGATAAGGCCACAAATTTAATGTAAATACGTTAAATTTCAAACGTAAGTGATCTAACTTGTTAAGAGTTAAAACTATACTTATCAAAATAGCGTCCCAAACAACCAATTGTTTTAATAAAAAAGATAAAAATTGTTACTAGTAAGTACTGTGGAACGAACGAGATCGAAGAGCATCGTGTTTGCCGTCTGCCTCAACTTAGAGACCTTAGTTTAGAGACACAGGATTTCAAAACAAAGAAGAAAGAGAGATGAGTACTTGTAGGTTATCCTTGGGAGATATACATACACCCTCGAAATTTCCTGATGTAAAATTCTGGAGTACCTACATTATTTTTATGTATCTCATCTAATTTGGGAGGCTGATGTTACTCCCGTCCACAGGAGATGTGCCTCTCATTACCCTGCATGTACTCTCCGGGGAAACATATTTTTGGCTGCTGCACTGTTCCATATAAATTGAACCTCGCAACGATAAATAGAGTAATCAATCAAGCGACGATAATAAAAGACTCTATCTGAACATAGGATTCAATAAATCAAAAAATAAGGTTTGTATCGAATGCCGTGGTGGGCTAGTAGTTTGACCGGTGGGAATATCATTCCGATGTCCGCAGGTTGGAATCTCGGCATGTACCAACGAATTTTTCGGAATTACGTTTACTAATTTCAATTGGTAACATTATCAGCTGACGGTGAAAGAAAGCATAATGAGGAAACCTGAACCTGAGAAATATTCTTGTAGTACTGTACGTGGGAAAACATATAACCGTGGATTTCTTAGAGTTTGAACTCGCCAATACGTCATGAGCTAGTTTGGTGATTATGCTCACACCTTCCTACGAGAAGAGATCTGCGGCCCTGCAATGGGTGTCTTTTACAGGCTGATGAAGATGATAAGGTTTAACCAGCGTTTTCAATATATGTCGTCAGCAACTTTTTGTTAAAAACTCATCAGAATACGTACATTTTTCTCCACTTCATATAAATGTAATGTAAATACATTAGACAAGATGGAACATAGACGACATAAAAAATGATTTAATTTTATATTTACAATTTTAGTTTAACGATACATAATAGAAACTACCTTGATATTAAGCGATTTAACAACGAACACAATTACAATTGTCATTCATGTCTTTCAGTCGATTCAACAATTGACTCGCTCGCAGATAAAACCATCGTTGTTTTTCGATTGTTCTGACTTGATTCTTTTAACTTGGCATGTGACGCGACGAGTGGTACGTACGCATCATCGGCGGATCAATCGAATGTGATTTTCGTTGCGGACTGCATTCAAATGAATCAGGTGTACGTTATAGTATACAAGTTTATGAATTATATTTTGGGTATACTATTAATGTAAATGTCGACATATTTAAATTAATTGTAATACACTGTTTCAATAGTTATCTTTCTAAAAAATATTATTAATATTAATACTAGCTATTGCCTGCGATTTCGCTCACAATAAAGGAGACTTTAATACTAGGGAGCAGTGCTGTACTTCTAGATGAAAGGTACATTATGTCCTTTTCTCTGCCCCAGAAGAAGTGAGTACCTGATTTTATGATAATCGGTTCAATAGTTAAGATGTGGAAGCACTTTTTTTTTAATGTACAACAGGTCCGCGCTATGCCACAATCTCATTTTTATTGTAGCACGGCAAAATGACTGCACTATGCCTGATGGTAAGCGCAGTGCAATCCAAAAATAATAGCGACCACCGATTGACACACTATCCATCGCCGGTCGCCACTATCATGCCGGCTTGCAAAAAAGCTGGATATGCACAGCTGATCCCGAAACGCGACCTGCAGAAGCGAATCACTATTACGGGCTTTTTCACCATATACCTGGTGGTTGCGACCCAGTCAGGCTGTAAAACCCTACCACCCCGCTTTCGCCATTGCCTCGTTCGTTATACAGCAGGGTGCACCATGTGCAGGTGAGGTTGGCTTGGTTGTCTCAAGTCTTATGTTGTTATTTGACACCCCTTACACCCCAAAAGTTACATTACCTGATAGTAAGTGACGATTAGGCCGACAATGTATCGCTCATACCCACTAGATACCTGTTCACTCTACTCTTGAAGACTCCCAAGTTATGACGGAAAAACAGACGCCAGGAGTGAAATCCACTCTTTAGCCGTACGTATAATGAATGTGGAAGCAAATCGCTTCGTACGAATTACGGGAATATCAACCACGTAAGGATGGAAACCACTACGGCGTCTAGTCGTCCTCTGATGGAATGGAGAAGGTGTAATTATATTGCGTAATTCCTCTACACACTTTCCAAATTTCCAAAGTCTTACCTATAAAACAATGAGAGACAAGCTACTTTTCGACGATGCTCTAAATCGAGCATTCTTGTCTCCCGCAGCGCTTCATCACCGACAAGCCGACGAGCACGACGTTCAATGAAATTGGAAATGGAACATTTATAATATTAGTTACAATGAGAATTCAATAATTAAAGAAATTTTCAGCTAGCTGACCCGCTCACGCGTTTTTGTGGATCAATTATTAAGTGTTGAATAGAAATTAGAACATGTGCACTGTAAAATAAACTGGAGTTTAAAAAGAAATTCAAAATTAAAACGTGGCACCATCTATGAGATATCTATAACAGTCGGTCCTACAGTTTTCTGTCGACAAATTAATTTAAAGCGCCATCTGTTGATTAATGATTATAAAAATTGATGAACCTTACAATTAATAGCAATAATCAACATTGACAACCATTTAATTTGTAATAAAAAAATATTGAGGCCATTAATCGAAAAATAAATGATCCTATCTCTCAAGTTGAAGGAAATTATACGTAAATTCAACTTTCACGAAACTCGGTTGAGTAGTTTCCGAGTTCATCGTGGATAAATATTATTAGACTGGATGTTTATATATTTAGATTGTAAAACGAAAGTGTAAGGTCAGTCGGATTACTACTGTGCGACATAATTATTGAATGTTTTATCTATAATCAAGATATCTACATGAAAAACATTGAGATTATAAACATATAATTAAATCATAGTCACTTGGCGACAGATTTTTCAACTTGAGGGTGATTTTTTTATATATCATAGGAGGCAAACGAACAGGTGGGTCACTTGATCTTAAGGGATCACCACCGTGCATAGATACTTGCAACACAAGGGGAGTCGCAAGTGCGTTGTCAGCCTGTTTTGGGGGAAAGGAGAGAGGAGGGAGAGGGAAGGTGAGGAGAGAGGAGGGAGAGGGAAGGTGAGGAGAGATGGCCTCCGGTGCTCTCACTTACCGAACGAAACACAACAATGCAAGCACTGTTACTTCACGTCGGTTTTCTGTGGGTCGGGTTGTACTACCCCGGGCGAGCCGACCCATTCATACTGAAGTCATTAATAGGTTCAGTGTGGCTCTACCACCTACAAAAGTTACATACCTAGCCAGGCGAACTAAGAAAAAGCCCTTTCACCATGCTATGATTTCATCACAACGATTTCCTTCACCGAATGTTCCGAGTCAGTTGCTATAAGACCTGAGTAGGCAGTAAGCCAAATATTAGCACTACTTAAAGATTCTGATCGCATTCAAATTTACTTTCACATTTCACCTGATCTCTTCACAATTTCTTAAGATTATATATTCTTTCAGATATCCTAGCGCTAACGGATACTATTACCTATCGTGTGATCTGGTCCTGGAATTTATATTCTTATCTTATGTAAAGATTATATAAGCTATTGTCTTGTAGTTTTATACAATAAGGTAAAAATAATAATATAAAGAAATATAAAATAATAATAAAATATATTGAAACAAAGCAAATGACAAAGGTAGGTAGTAGATACTTAATCTACAACATTGAATTTAAATGAGTAACCTCTGTACAAAGTACACGAGTTTATCATCGCATCAATAGTAATTATCGTTGACATCTGTACTAGAGTTCAACTTACGAATAAATAAATAATACCACTTTATAGTTGATCCGTCTTAAAAACGAATCATCGTCAATTTAAGAACGACTTCTAATAAAGCGAAAAGGAAGTGTTTAAGCATATAATGTATGGTAGTTCTTATTTTTATTCGGTAAGAATAATATATGATTGTTATTTCAGCTATTAATAATAGATCACGGTTTTAAATTCAGTTAGTGGGCGCCCAGTGGTCGACATTCTACCATAGGTAATTGATTTTTTAAAGCTTAAACTTTATTAGGGTTCTTTTGTCAAAGGGTGTATATACATCTATAATTAAAAGTTTTTATTTTGGCTACTCAGTTATTTGCCATTTGCCATGATCTTTAATCGTATAAACATTTAAAAAAATCGATGTGTTAATGAAAATTGAAATTGATAAAAATTTGAAACAAAAATCACGCGGTAATAAAGCTCTTAAATTTTAAACAAACATAACTTTACGAAAATAAAGAAATTTATCGCAACCCATAACACAATTTTCAATTAATTTTACACGACACCATGGGTGGGTAGTATTTCTGTCTAATATTGAATTAAATGTAGTCTGTTCATTATGAGAAATAGTGAAATGCCCAGTATCATCGTTTGGAAAAGTAATGGGTGCACAATACAATCAAATGGTGAATCCAAGACAAAGATGTTTTTAATATTACAATTAGCTTTTGAAAATAAATTCTTTTTTGGTGCTACATGAGGTTCAATTGCAACATTGTAACCGCGGAGGTCTAAGTCATGGATTACTTTTATGAACAAAATTCTTATTTTGATTATACAAAGTATTGGCTCATTTTTTTAATAATTCATTTATTGAAATGAGTTCACCATAAAAAATAATAAACATTACAATAATAGTTATATGTTATAATATCATTGTTGAATGTAGGACGAAAAATGGTAATTGGAACGTAAAAGTTAAAAAATACATCAGTCGAGCATAGCAACCTCCTTCGCTGATGTCGTTATTGACGGCTCTGTCAAAATGTCTTTTTTATTTACATGTGTGTACATGTTGTGTAAAATTCAAGCAGTAGTGTGAGTATTGCATATTTTAATTAATTTAATTTACTTCTAATGCATTTTATATAAAATAAACAGCTCTCTGCACTTCTCCGCCATATAAACTTTAACCATGCTAAATTTCAAGTTCGCCCGTTTACGGGAAATAGGTTAAAAAAGGGGTACAAAGATTTTACTTCACGTATTAATATATAGATTTATTTAGACTATATATTCTTAGATAATACGTTAATTTTTATAAATTGTTTTCAAATTAGTTTCACATTGTACCTTAAAAAACTAAATATTTTTTACCTTAATATTTCTAGTAAGATACTTTTATACTATTCACGTTATTAACTCCACACAAATAGAACACGAGACAATGCCAACATTTCATTTTAATAACGAAACAAAATACCCCATTTTAAAGCGATTAATGAAACTACCCGCTCCGAGCATATGAGTCAATGTCTGGCGCCATCCCTTACTAAGCCCATACAGACGATTTTCTAGGAAAAACGTGTTGCCGTCAGCCAGTGGAAATAACACACAATTATTGTACAATGACTTCAATTGTTCTACCACTTACATACAGTGTTTTAGTATAAATAATAAATAGATTAAGTTGAAGTTTTTATAATTTATAATAATGAAAAATGAATTCGCTTCACGTTTAATTTAATATTTTCGTATTTGAAGATAATTAAAGATATAAGATCTGGTAATTCAATTATCACATCATGCTGTTTTGGATATCTACAAAATAATGAATTTCCTGTATACAAATAAACCTGTTGTTTAGTATTATTCTCAATATTAAACGAAACTAATTACCTATGTAAACATGCAGTAGTATTTTTAATTTTTTAATATTTGATACTCTGTTTTAGTGATAACATTGAAATGTAATGTAGAGTAAATTAAAAAATGTAGTAGTATTTAAACGGGAGTTTTTTGTTTATCATTCGATTTCTTGTATCCATCCAGATCAGCAGTATACATTCTTAAAATGGTTAGGGGCCATTGCTAGCTTTGGCGAAAATGTTAAGAGTAGTTCAATCTGAATTGAATATTCGAACCGTTCGAATAATTCGATCCTTAGCCCTTTAAAGTAGGAGAAAACAACTATTTCCCTATTAGGTCGATAAGTACCTATACTACTAAGAGAACACAACAATAGAGAGGTTCTATTGTGTGTGGTATTTCATTCATATTTAATTTTATAGCAAATAGACACCGTAATTTAAGATATTTTCTGTATAATTATTATTTGTACACACTACTTACACTTGTATATTGAAATTAATATTATAAATAATTTTCTAGTAAGTATATTTACGGTTCGGATACACTGAACGGTCGGTCCTTACGACCAATAACTGCACAGAACACGTTCACTGAATAATTGCCGCATACGCAATTAGGGTAACGCTATTAGCAAAATGGAATTCAGCTATTTTATACGCGACAGGAATGAGATATATTGCTCCAATGATTAACGGAACAAAAACTCAATAATGTCAACGGGACGCTTGCTGCTGTCGATGATCAATTTATGCGTTCCATATTTTAAAGTTATATTGATTTTGTATGATGTGAAAACGTTACCTAATGATATGAATTATTATTATCTTTAAAATGTCTGTGAAATAAACAATTTGAATAATTATAATTAATAAAGATTAGTTACTTAACAACACATTGATAATAATAAGGAAATATAACATGTATCCATTTAGAGACAAAAGCGTAGTTAAGTGAGAATAACCAATAGGGCAATTGCACCACCATGCATGTTCTGGTTAAATACTTGAATCTACCAAAACGAAGAATAAACAATTATTAGCAACTGTCCACAAATCAGTATTGCCTTCAAATATACTGTTAGACAGGCCAATAAGACTGCATTGACTGACGATGGATTATAGATTTCTTAGTGGGCACCGTTATTGTTAGATGGAAATGTGTTAACAATAAAGTATAGTGCCTCAGATTCATGGAGCTATAATATTGTTTTTTATTTGGACTACCGTGAAAGTAACTTGTAGTTGCACTATGTCAACGTTTCACCAGTGCATAATGCTTGACTAGCTAACTCACCAACCGGGGCATACGCGACATGGAAACCCACAATCGGTCTGCTCCCACATCAATATCGCCGGACTTGCGAGTTCTCTATTTAACACCAAGGACTGTATAATGGTAGCCTCTCAAAACTCTCCATTATTGTAAAATGGTCTTTAGGTTATAGGTGGTCTTTAGTAATTCTTGAGATCATTGGGTTCAAAGTTCAAATGCTGACATCGGGCCATATATAACGATAACCCGAATGCGCCTTCACTATGTCGAATATTGTTCAGTCTCATACAGTCTAGCACTAAGAAGTGTCTCTCCGTCTACGACCAAAAATCTAGCTACACCATGTATAAAGATTTTTATATTGGGTTTCTTCTTTATCCAACCCTTATTAAAGTAGATAAAATACTACTCATTATATTATTCAAATCAAAATTATTCAATTCAAATCCACACCAAACTGAATGTCTTGATCACTGCATATTATAAACGTCTGTCTGTCTGTCGGTTCGCGATGAATTCAAGAACTTCTAAACGGATTTTCATGCGATTTTCACCAGTAGATAAAGTTATTCATGACAAAGGGTTTTTTACTATCATGGCGGAATATTTTATTATCAGGAATAAAATTGTGATAGTCTAAAAAGATATACAAATCTTAAATAACAGTCCTCAGACTACTCCTATTAAAAAAAAGTGATTAAAATCTTTTAGTATCTTGGACAGGTCCATCTTGAAATTCTACGCACAAAATTAAATTTACATTACAAATTGGATGAATTGTATTCAATTGAACTTTAATGTAACTTTATTTGACCTACAGTTAAGCACATATATAACAAAAAAAACGCGATCTCACAATCCAGTACATAAAGATGGGGCAGTAATGCAAAAATTATACGATACAATTATATCATTCGAAAACCCAACGTTATATGGGTGGTGACTACTTAAAAGGTCTCTAGAAAATAAATATGCCACAACAGCTTTAATTCTTCCTTTTTTACAGTATGTACTTATAGAACGAAAGTTGGCTATTAGATCGAGATATTCAAACAAACTTCATTTGTATATTATGCCTGCTAGAGACAGTACTAGACCTAGAGAACCATCAACTTGGTGAAAGCGCCTGTCAGCATGGTTTTGGTGCGAATATGACGCCTAGTGGTTTTCAATGTGGCACGTTCAAAACAAAACAGTTATAGATAAAATAACATAGTAACAGTACCTAAATTAAGAAGCAATGTAGCAGGATCAAATAAAGCCTTTTTTATGTAATTTATTTATAATGTGTCTATGTATTTGTTCTGATCATATCTTCGTAGTCTCGATTATTCTTGAATTCTATCAAGTTCAATACTTTCAATGTGTCAAACTTCAGTAAAATTAACTTCTCTACAGTTTTCATAATATTGATTTTATCTTATAAATACCAACGCCTTAGTAATATTTTATCAACGAATCATGTGATTGTAGCATTTCTTTTTGGTAGTGGTAGAGCCAAACTGAAGCTATTATTGTTTTCAGCACGAATGTGTCGGCTCGTCCGGGAAAGTACCACCCTCTAACAGAAAACCAACGTGAAGTAACAGTGCTTGCATTGTTGCGTTTCGTTCGGTCAGTGAGAGGGCCGAAGACCCACTACCCTCCCTTTCCCCTTCCTCCTTTCCTTCCTGCCCCTCCCCCACCCTCCCCCCTAATACAGGTTAGCAACGCACTTGCTACTCCCCTGGTGTTGCAAGTATCTATGGACGGTGGTGATCACTTAACATCAGGTTACCCAACTGTTCGTTTGTCTCGTATGATATAAAAAAAAAACCAGATGGTGCCTGAATAAGCGGTCGCGAGAAATTATTCCATAGGTAACTGAGTAGTAATACTCAGCAATGGCGAAAGGTAAAAAAATATGATGTGTATATAGCACGGTATTGTATATTTCAGGTTATTTTATTTATTGTGTTGTATAGAAGGTAAACTTGTTTCTGACACTGTACTATACAGTATATATCCAGTATTGTATTATACGTGGTACATAATAATTCAGTATTTTTAGAGATCATTTTTTTTTTCAAGGAGTAGCTAAAGGGTATCTATATATTAACCGTCCTTTTAATATTGTTCATTGAACCTAGATGTGATTTTTACGTCTAAAAGTATCGTTCCCATGCTTTAAAAGTTTTAGAATAAACGTTAACTAAGGTTCTCTTTGATGTTTGTCAGTATTTGTTTTAATACTATTATTTTATTTGATAAATGTGACCATCAACTACCAAAGGATTGTAGGGAGTTAAATTTTAGTTAGTCACCTGGTATAGATGCCGTGTTACTGTTGCTTACTTTGTATTAAAATGTAATGATGAAAAAACGTGGCCTAAATTTTTCATCAAGTTCAGTATTATAGTTGAAATTCTGGGGAATACATTAGATTTGGTAGATTAGTTTTAAGAGATGCTCGATGAAACATGAAAAACGTACGATTTACAATATTACAGTGAATACGGCAAAATGTTCCTTATAATTTTAATTGCTTATAAGCGATAAAATGCCAGAAATTTTAACAAAGTATCCAAAATATTCTTTTAATGCTCGAGCACGGTTTTGCTTTCGATAGTTTCGTATTCGCAACATGAAACTTTATGGTAAATGTTGCTTCTTCGCCACTATTGAATTTTGATGAAGCCGCGGCCCGTTTCCGTCTCGTCCATGACCGGTAACAATTAGGAAAACCTCCGCCGGTGCAAGTCGCGCGGATATAAAACTTTATGTGCGCATATAAATTTTGATGTCGAGACATGTTTTATTGTTTAGTCGTAAAATTTGGGGTCGGAAAAGACCGACATATTTATTAAATAGGAACAAGGTCGTAAAATTGAATGCAAACCTCTTCGTGACATCGATGATATAGAACTATTTCTGTCTCCGATCAATATCCCGATCGACACGTAGTTATTGCTATGGGTACAAGAAATATAAGAACATGATATATTATTTCTCATCGTTTGAAATATACAGCAGAGTGTTCTAAGTAAGAAAACACTTAGGCTGTTACACTTATATGATTCTGTGTGTTCTTGTTGATAAAGCGGATATGCCAACAATGCGTCGTACAATGAGAATTACTCTTATCGTAATTCTCATCCCAATATGAATATTTAATGTATTTTTTTTATATTATCTATGGTCACTAATTTTAATCTGTGTATTCGTTTTAAGTATAGGTTCTTCTATTATAATTTTTATTCTGTTATGTTATATGAAGAAGCAACTGGATATAAGTTTTATACTTCGTGAGTAAAGTTGTATCGCACACAACAACAGCGTTTCCGGACCCTTACAATTTACCATCTTTCAAGAAACGAGCCTACTCGTTTCTCAAGAGCCAGCAACGCATCTGTGATTCTCTTCGTATCGCAGGTGTCCATGGGCAGCGGAGGTGACTCGCATGTGCGATTGCCACCAATGGTATATAAAAAAAGAATAAGATTTAGAGTCTTCTCATATAAGTTTCCAAGAATAAAATACAAAGTGAAATCATTATTTTCTTTGTGTGATATACCCTATATCAATAAAATGATATTCTACATAAGTTATCTATTTTTGAATTTATCTCGTAAATATTTGTCCGTCCCGTATGAATTCACAAAATGGCACCGACAATATCGTGAATCCGCTTAGCATTTCGCCCGACGACGGCAGGGCGGGCTCGGGAAAACCGGTGACGTGGCGGCAGAAACGTGGGAATACATCAACTTTACCTGTATCGTCTACTTACCCAATACAATTCTAATAAATTTAATAAAGAGGAAGGCGCTAGAGCAATAGAAAAAACTTTTTGAAGGATACCCAAGAAATGTTTGCCTCGTTTCGTTTTTATTGTTTTCAATAACATATTTAAGACAATAAAATTTGTCACCTTTTCGGTGCTGAACTTACAAAGGCAAATTCTACAGGTAGTTGGCTGCTATCCAGACAATCAGAAAAGGCAGATATGTGCACATATTATATGAAGTATGGATTTTTTGTTGTAAAATGCTTAATAATATAACAATAAACATTTTCTTGGACTTTATCCATACACTGTGTACAAATAAATGATTATTATTAGATTGTGTTACAAATATTCTTATTAGGCCATTAAAGTTTATGTATTATATGGTATTAGAAGCCCCAAGCCGACGCTCGACGCTCAATTGGCAAAGATTAAATATTTGTCGCACCAGAAGTTAATATTGTATTATTTTTGTATTATGATATTATTAAGAAATCATTTCCAATACTCCATATACATTATTTATTCGTGTTAAAAAAGTTATAGACAGCTATAAACACTTTTGATCCACTATCGTCAACACAAGGTTTTGTTGGGTTGGTAAGTACATTCTTTTCTCCTATTTTCTTGAACAAATGTAATATACGACACCCTTTCCCTGTGGCTCCATCGTGGAAGCCTTTGAAATTAGTATTAAAGTTAGTCAGTAGGTACTTTATAAAGAAAAGTTAACATTGTTAATAATTGCTATTTTGCTGGATTTTATTCTAGTGGTTAGTAGTACTTCAGTTGAACTGGATGACATTATTGTTATTTGTCGTAGTCCGGTGAAGCTGTTAAGACCCTGCTGGGTCAATAGCGTAGTCATTTCGAAAAAAAAAAGTTATTTGAACTTCCACTAACACACGTGGTTAATGTCTGGTTCAGATAAAAGCGTAACCAGGTAATATGACTTACCCAGTACAAATTTTCATTTGATTCGTCAACTATAATAACTCTAGTATTCTGCTATAAATGATAATTTAATTAGAACATTAAAAGTTAACCGCATATAGTGAAAGATATGAGAAGTGAAATATCTCATTCCGGGCCGGGTGCTCAGCCTTACGCTGGGCCATCTTGGGGGGTGGCTTCGGGAGCTGTTCGACCGGTGTCTGGCGGTCGGGCAGTTTCCGAGGCTCTGGAAGTTGGGGCGGCTCTGCCTCATAGCGAAGGCGGGTCGCTCTCCGGACTGCGCGTCCGGATATCGGCCCCTCGTCCTGCTGGACGACGTCGGGAAGGTGTTGGAGAGGGTTGTTTCTTCCCGAGTCGTTCAGCACCAGGAGGGGGTGGGGCCAAATTTGTCGAACGCGCAGTTCGGCTTCCGGACAGGAGGTTCCACAGTGGACGCCCTGTGCCTCCTAAAGTCGCTGTCGACGGAGGCTACCTCCCAAGGGGAGAGGGTCTTGGCGGTGTCCCTAGACATCGCCAACGCCTTCAACAGCCTGCCGCACGGTGTCATACGAGAGGCTCTC
>JACEII010000014.1:3814857-3835079 GCA_014332785.1 Antheraea mylitta
TTTTTTTTTTTTTTTTTTTTTTATTGTAGCTCGGCAAAGTGACTGTACAATGCCTGATGGTAAGCATAGTACAATCCAAAAACAGTGGCGACCACCGAGAGACATACTATCCATCGCTGGTCACCGCTGTCATGCCGGCCTGCGTAAGTGTGTCTTCACGTTGCGCTTGAAGGACCCCATGTCATAGGAACGAGGAAACACACTGGCCGGGAGATTGTTCCACAGCTTCACGGTACGGCAAAGATAGGACGTAGCGAACTTTTCGAGTGCCTCCGTACCTGCGGCGGCTGTTGGAGGCGTACCTGGAGGACAGGGAAGTCGCCTACGTCGACGGCGACGGGCGGATGGTCCGGCGGGCTACAAGGCGAGGCGTTCCACAGGGCTTGGTCCTGGGGCCGCTCCTGTGGAACATGGGCTACGACTGGGTGCTCCGCGGCGTGCTCCCGTATGGAGCGCGTCTAATCTGTTACGCGGACGACACCCTAGTCGTAGCCCGGGGGGGCGAATGGAGGGAAGAGGAGCGCCTGGCCACGATGGCCATAACCCTCGTGGTCAGGCGCATAAGGAGGTTGGGCCTCAGGGTGGCCCTCGAGAAGACCGAGGCCATACTTTTTCATGGGCCTCGGCGGGGGCCACCACCTGTGGCCCACATAATGGTGGAGAGCGTCCGGATCAGGGTGGGGGCCCTAATGAAATACTTGGGCCTCACCCTGGACGGGCGCTGGCGTTTCGAGCCCCATTTTGCGGGGCTCGGACCGCGAATTGCTGGAGCTGCGGCGGCACTCGGCCGGTTGCTCCCCAATGTAGGAGGGCCGGGTGCCGTCGACTCTTCATGGGAGTCGTGTGGGCGATGGCCGCCTACGGGGCACCGCTCTAGGCTGATGCCCTCGGTGCCACCAACGTGCGCGCGCTGCGCAGTACGCAGCGTATGGTGGCACTGAGGGCAATCCGGGCATACCGGACGGTATCATCGGCGGCGGCCTTTACGCTCGCCGGTTCCCTTCCCTGGGAGCTGGAAGCTGGGGTGCTCGCCGCCGTGTATAAATTCACGGCGGCGAGGAGGCGTAGTGGGGAGCCTCCGGCTCCCAGGGAGATAGAAGTTAAAAGGCGGGAGTTGCGGGAGGGGGCTATAGGGAGGTGGATGCAGGACCTGGCGGACGCGCGCTTCGAGAGGCACACCGTCGATGCCGTCCGCCCGGTTCTGTGGGAGTGGATTGGTAGGAGATGGGGCTCCCTGTCGTTCAGGCTGGTGCAGGTGCTGACCGGACACGGTTGTTTCGGGTGGTACCTGCACCGGATCGCTCGCAGGGAGCCGACCGCCACCTGCCATGAGTGCGGTGCTGAGGAAGATACCGCACAGCACACTCTCTCTGAGTGTGCTGCGTGGGAGGTGGAGCGCCGCACTCTGGTGGTGGTGGTAAGAGAGGATTTGTCGCTGCCGAGCGTGGTCTCGTCCATGCTCGGCAGCGAACAGGCGTGGCGAGCAGTGGCCTCCTTTTGCGAGGAAGTCATCTCGCAAAAGGAAGCAGCGGAGAGGGCCCGCGAGGCGGACCCCCTCAGTGGCCGTCTTCGCCAGCGGAGGACCGGCAGGAGGAGGCGGCGCTTTGCCCAACTCCTCCTGCCCCCGTAGCCGGACCTGAGGGGATGTAGTCGAGGGGCTCATCCCCTCATTGCACAGGTCCGGCGGACGGGGGGGCAGCTGGCGTGTACCCAGCTGCCTCTCTAAAGGTGGGAGCCCGGCGGCAACCTTCCGCCGGGTGGACCGTTGGGGCGGCTATTCAAGGGGAATAGCGAAGAACGATCCCTTACCGCCCCAACATCACGGTCTGTCGGTACACCGTGGGGTTTTAGTCCGTGCGAGTCGGGCATAACTCATCCTCTCCCCCGGGAGGGTGGGTATCCATAAGGGTTTTCCCCACGTTAAAAAAAAAAAAAAAGGTGAAATATCTCAAACTTATTTCGCATATACAAAGTCACACTCAATGATTGTCAAATGCCTTAAGTACAAAGGCAAAATTAATATTTCGTTTCATTTGTTATCTTTAATATTTCTCTTGTAAGAAACTTGTAGATGTTTTCGTAGACAAAAATAATTATTCAAATCTCATTTCTAGGAATGATATAAAATTAAGCGGATCTACAGTCATTTTGTTATAAAATTGCTGCTTTCCTATTTATGAAAGAACTAGCCTCTGCTCGCAACTTCGTTCGCGTGGAATACACTAGATACACTAACACTAACACGCAACAGTTCTAAAAAGGAAGAAACGTCCCGATTTTGAAACATTTTTCATTTGTACTCCGCTCCTATATGTCTTAGCGTGGTGATATATATATAACCATAACCATTCTCGATTAACGAGCTATATAACACTGAAAGAATTATTTAAATCGGACCAGTAGTTCCTGAGATTACCCCCTACAACGTCACAATATCACAACGTCATAAACTCACAAACTTTACCTCTTTATAATATTAGTATAGAAAATATCAAGACCTAAATCTTAATGATTAATCTTTCTTTACATGATTAAGTTTCAATAGAAAAAAAGATTCTCGGATATTTTAAAGATTTATGCAGCGGTATATAAACAACAAATAACACACAGATATTGGTGAAATATATCTCGAGTTGGTCAGCGCGGCAGCGGCGAAGCGGCGGGACAGTAATCCGGCTGTCACCGACAGGTATCGATGGACGGATTAAAACACCATTTTTATAGACGTTTAAACCCTTCGTTCGTATCATTTTCATGTTTTCAATAATATAATCCAGAGTGATTTTTTAAATGTACTCATAACGTATGATTATTATTCCCTCGTGTTTATTAACTCGCAATTTATAAATAAAACATAGCTTGAATACATTTTACAACTAAACATTTCAAGTTCTATAAAACTGTAAATAATAAATATTCGCAGTAATAAATTTTTATGTTTTGGGGAGGGTTGTGAAGCGGTCTCTCCGTAATGTATTTATTACAATTCTGCTAAAGTACGATGCTTCGCGGGTAGTTATCAGCAATGTAACTAAAATTAATAGCTCGAGAAAGAATAACGTATAGTGAAAAATGTATGATTATACAATAGAAGATTACTATTTCTTTAATACAGTCTTGTAATCATTTTTGTATTTATAAATAGACGCCGTTCGTAAACATATAGAACTAGCCTCTACCCGCGACTTCGTTCGACTGGAATAGTTACTTTAGGCTAACGCTAACACGTAGCGTAAGCTCTCAAAAGAAAAATAAAACGATTTTGAAACATTCTTCATTAGTACCGCTCCTATTGGTCTTAGCGTGATGATATATAGCATATATAACTTTCCTGGATAAAAGACCTATATATAATACTAAAAAAAAATTCAAATCCGACTAGTAGTTCCTGAGATTACCCTCTACAACGTCACAAACTCACAAATTTTACCTCTTTATAATATTAGTATAGATAATGTAATAAGCTTATAGTCCATTTGTAGTCCGGTGAAGCTGTTAAGAACTTGCTGGGTCAATAGCATAGTCAGATCGAAAAAAAAAAGCTTATAGTACACAATGTTACAAGTACATATAGTATGATGTAATCGTACAAATTATATTATATGTGATGTGTAGGTATATATTCTTCACCAAAATAACAATCTAAACCCTTCTTACATAAATAGGAGTATAGTAGAAAAAGATGTACTACTATATACCAAGTGGAAACGTGTCGTGCCCTTGTACATTGACATTTAGTGCAGCCTGAACGATGGTTTATGATCAACTTATATCCCCACGAGACGCGGAACGGAGCGGGCACCCCACAGTACTTTCGCCTTCTACTCACAAAGATTAAAATGAAAAATAAACACAGGCAGTAACTTCATTACTTTATGTCTGTATGTAATTCTAAGATGCATCCTTAACTTTATATACGATTTCAATTAAAAGAAGAAGAACTTATCAATTGCGAGAAAGAAATTTAATATAAAATAGTGATCATTTAGTGGTCGAAATTCGACTATTATTCATAACTTTTTAAAGGTTCAATATTAAGGATTTTTTATTGATAACACTAAAGCTCTTCAATAGGTAGTTATATAAATTCACCCCTTAATGTGAGTGCAACTCAGAACTTCTAGGTCTGAGAAACCAGACGCTACGTTGGTTAAGATAAGCGCATTCTGTGCGCAATATTCTGATCGTTCCATTATATTAATAAATTAGTGTTAAGTCAGGTTGGTTGAATGCTTTAAAAAACTTAAAACATTTCTATATACTTCTCCGCTTCGCCCACAACTTGACTAGTTACTAAACAAAAAATAAAAATCCAAATAGCCAACCAGAGAAGAAAATTGTACTGAACAGATGCCATCTTTACTTATTTATCCTATATCTATACTAATATTATAAAGAGGTAAAGTTTGTTTGTGACGTTGTGATGTTGTGACGTTGTAGGGGGTAATCTCTGGAATTACTGGTCCGATTTGAATAATTCTTTCATTGTGATGTTGCCTATTCATTGAGAATGGTTATAAGCTATATATCATCACGCTAAGACCAATAGGAGCGGAGCACAGATGAAAAATGTTTCAAAATCGGGATGTTTTTCCCCTTTTGAGAACTGCTTCGTGTTAGTGTATCAATTCCACGCGAACGAAGTCGCGGGCAGAGGCTAGTAATTAGATTAACTCATAATGGTAGACTTGTTTGAGCGAAAAAAAAAAAACCGAAGCAATCAAAAAGCTGTTGATAAAAGTGAAAACTAAAATATAGTTCGGTGAAGCTGTAAAAACCTGTCCAGGTCAACAGCGTAATCAGTTCGAGATAAAGAAAATGAAAACTAAAGACAATATTCCTATTTTGAATTTTGAAATCAATTTATAGTCTGAATAAATGAAAATTCTTATTTTGTAAATTGTTCCTATTAGTATGGTTTTCACATTAATTGACACGCAAGTAAAAATTACATACAAAATTTTACACAGTTATTAATTAATTTGACATATGATGAGCTGCATAAGCTTTTTTTTATGTCATAGGAGGCAAACGAACAGATGGGTCATCTGATGTTAAGTGATCACCATCGTCCATAGACACTTGCAACACCAAGGGAGTCACAAGTGCGTTGGCTGCCTATGTTTGGGGGAAGGGGTAATGGGGCGAGAGGAGGGTGGTTGGCCTCCGATCGAAACGCAACAATGCCAACACTGTTACTTCACATCGGTATTCTGTGGGTCGGGTGGTACTACCCTGAAGAGCCGACCCACTCATGCTGAAACCAATAATACCTTCATAGTGGCTCCACCACCTACATAAAATCAAGCTCAATACAAAGTATAAATATTACAGTAACACGGGCTGCTATACAACACGTATCTAGTTTGACGCAAGCGTAATAATCGTGAGCGTGTCGAGGTCATCGGTGACGCGAATCCATAAGCTTTTCCACCTACGATTTTTTTTTAAATCGCTCAACATAATTAAAGAATTTTCACTGCAAATATTTGAACTATTATATTAATTTTGATTAAGATAATCAATATAAAATGAGTAAAATTGAGTAATTTTATAAAGCTTCAACTCGTAGCGTTTGACTTGAATTGTGAAAATGTTATCAAGAAGGATGAAGCAAAATATTTTTTAACCACTCGTTTCTTTATGGAACATTGAGTATATATGTGTCACTTTAACCATAAAACGCATTTTTCGTCGATAAAAGGAAACCTTCATACTATGTACTTGCAGCGACGTGAAATCTCTGAATTATGTGCTACAGAAAGTGAATACTGAACTACACTGATCGTCATTAATACTGAACATACTCTGTGTTATTAAAAGAAAAACTGTAAAAAAGTGACGTATTGAATACTTGCTCTAAAAGGTTACGTTTTAAATGCACCGCGCTCGCTGAATGTTCGCCATCTTGTTCTTTTGTCTCGCTCTGGTGAGGTTAGGTTAGACTTGCGAAAAAAGGATAACGCGAAGTTGCCTCTGGCGAGCGCTGTGCATTTAGTACTAAACATTTTGAAGCAAGTATTTAATACGTTTCTAACTTTTTTGTAATAACACCGACTATATTTAAAGACCTTCACATTCCTCTTCCATATAGTTAATAATGAAATACCTCTGTTTAATTATGACATTGTTCGATACTCAGAAAATTTTAGCCAACACTATAATGGAGAAAGTCACGAATATATAAAAATGAACACGCTTGTATTACATTTTGAAGTATTTTTAAAGTTTGCTCATTAAAAAAAATATTCGACCTGATTCTCAAGGATAAAACATGTTTGAGTTTTACAAACGTGTTACAATATAATCATTCGGTCAATCCCTTGGATTTACTTCGATGTTAAACAGAACTTATTGGTTATTTTTTCTAGTTCTGTTTTTACAACGCAATACTAGTAAAAATAACACGCATAAAATTGTTATCATGATAAACTAAATGTATTTTTGAATAATTTCACTGTTTAAAACAGAATCTACTAAAATATTATATTATATTACTAAATAAGCAAGTATATTATTTAGTATTCAGACACCAGATTAGGCTCCCTTCGGCAGCGGCCTAGGTCCGTTCCCTCGGCGTGGAGCCCTTTTACACTGCTCACGCGATACAGTGACACAAAACATTACGCCACTGCTACAACATCACACACATCACCTATACACACGTGTACGCCTACACGCTCACACGCTGTTTTTCTTTTTCAGAGAAATAAACGACAAAGAGTTCTACCTTTATTTTTTCCTATCCTATATAGTTTAGAGGAATTTTTCCGACACAAACTCATATAGGAGTTGTTGAGGCACGCATGCTTGGTACACATGCATGTTTCAATAACTCATATACATCATATAGATGGCTTAGCTTAGGTTAGCTTAAATAAGTCGCGACTTTTGCAGAAAACAGGTGACAACCCAAGCCGAGGTGTGCCGTACACCCTTGACTTAGTCGCTCAAACATTCCAAATCGGCTGAGTGCCTTCAGCGCTCGCCTCAGTAGTTCGGTGAAGCTGTAAAGATCTTTCCAGGTCAACAGCGTTTTCATTTCGAAAAAAAAAAGTATTCAGATGTCTAATCTTTATGTTACATTTAATATTGTGTGTGTATACATGAGTTGTAGTTATAAAAATGTGAAAAATAATGTAAGATTTTTATTTCATATAATAATTTATGTTCTGTAATATTCGTTTTAATAAATATATAAATAATAAACAAAGCATATTTTAGTTAATATTATATTTTATCTATAGCCCCATATTAATATTTCATAGTATTATTTAAAACTCCCGCTATATCCTGTGTTTTTGGTGAATTCTCCGAAACTTTAGCTGTCCCATGAGGACTTTACAACATGCAGGTTAAAAAATATCACATTATATTAATCCGGGCTCAGAAGCATCTTTACGAAGAAAGGTCCAACATACCAACGCATTTTAAAGAAGACTTTTCAAACAGTGTTAATAAAAAAGGGTGTGTCGTAAAGACATGATAGAGAAGTCAAACTTTTGGATTGCATAGAGAAACATTTTAATCAGAAAAAAAATTCAACGTCACGCGGTGTTCCCCAATTATGAACGACTAGTCTTGGACTAGTCAAAAATCGAGAGTCAATTTTTTACATACTTACACGGTGTTATTTTCAATGGGCTGCCGTGGCTTCAATTGTGCAGAACTATTGCTCATACTGCAAAGAACTCCAGAACTATTGCAAAGGAGCCCAGAACTCCTTTCAGAACTCCTCTGTCATGACATTTGTATGCTGCATGAATTTGGCATCCTCATATTTCTTATGCGCATATGGGGTCTTTAAAGTGCAAAACTATTTTTCTAAATTTCAGGAACTCCAGAACTATTGATTTGAATATCAGAACTCATTTTTGTTTCACAATTCCGATATCTTTGTATGACAACTTCACAGACACTGCTTAACTTCGCTAATCGAACGAGAACCGGTGTTTTCAACACTTTGTCCGACACAGTGTTTATCTCCACCACTTTTCGTCATACAAAAAGGTTGCCGATCAGAATTTCAAAGCTCTCTCCTATAAGATTTCATTTTAATAAAAAACTGTAATGTAATCCTATTAAACTTAAGATAAATACTTGAAAGTGTCGCGAACACGATAAAGGGATTAATTCGCGTGAAAGAAACTAAGATGGCTACAATAACAGGGCCATAAATGATAAAATATCAATAGTAAGAATCATCATAAAAACCAGCAGTATACTTAATAGGATTACCCATTGGCAACATCTCAAGGATCATTCCAATCACTTTTTTAACTGTCCTTCTGGGTTAAATATTCAAAAATTATTAATAGCTTCTTACCTACCTTATATAAGGGCCGCCTGTGTAATATTTCTTACTACTAGATCTACAAATTAAGATTACTCTTAGGTAGATCTATGTGATATATAATGAGTGTTGTTATGTAATTACTGTAACTTCATTCTTAGTACATGCAGTCAACTGTTTTGGAAAAGTTTGAGTTATCTGACGATTCTCTCTACAGTAGTTTAGATTTATTATTTGATAATTTTACAGGGAAACTGATTTTCAAGTACATATCAGGATATAGTTATGAGTGCTTGGATATAGTGGTTAGCTTAAGAATATTTGCTAGCCAGGCGTAAATTAAAAATGCTCCGTTAACATGCCTATGACTTAATCATGATTGTTTGCTTCACAAATAGCAACGGTTTATATTTATTTATTTATTTATTTACACATGGATAAAGCAACAGTCGACAATCAAAAATAATAATACAATAGCAATAATAATATATTGCAGAGTTTGAACATATTCCGATCGATGCGATGTCTAAACTCACTCGAATCACTTATAATGTGAACCATAAAATTATCCTATAGTAGTTAGTATACAAGTAGGCAAAGATAAAAATGTTCAGTGCCGTCTTCTCTTTTGTTTCTCAATCGATTTTCGATTTTTTTTTTTTTTGGTTTACGAACTATTGGTGAGCTTTAATCTATACTAATATTATAAAGCTGAAGAGTTTGTTTGCTTGTTTGGTTGAACGCGCTAATCTCAAAAACTACCGGCCCGATTTGAAAGTTTCTTTTAGTGTTAGGTAGCTCATTTATCGAGGATGTCTATAGGCTTCATATCATCATGTTAAAATATGAGCAGAGCACTAATGCAGAATGTCTCAAAATCGGGCTATTTTTAGAGCATCCGCTGCGTGTCAGTGTCAGTATTATATGCGTTGCCATGGGTAACATGATAACATTCTATCGGAAATATATATTTTTTTTTTAACTTTATTTTTGGCAATCAATTTTTCCGATTATTACTGCCATTGTCACGTAGTCAATAATATCACAAACTTCGTGTGATCATTCCAATATTAAGCATCGTGTGAAACCATATTCTAACAAGATGGTGGATCCCTTGCTAGAACCTTCCAGGGAGTTTTTGTGGCATCTCAGAATTTCATGCTCCGTGTTATTATTTTCCATTCACTTCACTTATGCATAATAAACTAACTATATTACGTAAACACCACCAAATTTACACAATATATAGTCAAATAACACAAGATTATGAATAAAATATAAAATCCACTACATGACAGACTAAAATCCCGCCAAAAACTCTATCGGAAATATTATGAGGGTTTATTTTGTGTTCCTGTTCAAAAGTTTATTCTACGTTATTTTTAATTCCAGTTTTTGACTATACCTAATACGTTGATATCGCTAACATTTTTAAAGTATATTTTGTGCTGCTATTCTAAAAGGTTAGTAGTAATAATATTTGTCCATCAATACAGGCGAAGGAATTAATCCATACTGCCAATTCTGAAGTTGTCAATATATGTACTTCTTATGTATTCCTTACCCAGTTTTCTTATATGTCTAAAGTTAATGTAAAGGTTAAGCGCCAAATGTTCTATATAATATTTGTAAATTTTTATCTTCTTAATTTTCAAGACACCAGAATACATGCTCCGTGATATTATTTTTCATTCATTTCACTTATGCACAATAAACAAACCATATTACATAAAACGCCACCAATTTAACACAATATAGAGTCAAATAACACAAGATTATGAATAAAATATAAAATCCCCTACATGACAGACTGAAATCCCGCCAAAAACTCCTCAAAAAGGTTATTCTACGTTAGTTTTGTTCCCAGTTTTTGGTTCGTGATATATTACGTATTATAAGAATAAAGTGTGTGTATATAATATTAAAATAAATACTTTTTGATAAATACATATATCTGCGGTGCTACAAATATCAACATTTTTTTTTTAACTCTGTGGATATGTCTGTTTGTTTATTTGTTCCGGGTAATCTTCGAAACGGCTGGACCTATTTGAAAGGTTTTTTTTTTAGAAACGACTACGCTATTGACCTAGCAAGGTCCTAACAGCTTTAACGGACTACAAGTAATATTTGAACGGGAATTTTACGGGCAAATAACTAAGTTGTTTTATTTTAACGCTAGCTTAAGGTTCAGCAGACGATACCCGCCATGCTAATAAGACAAACTATACCTTAACCTTGCCCAAGAATCATTTTATATATTGGTAAAAACGGTATAAAGATGCGTTTTTGATCTTATCGCGAACAGACATATAGACAGACGTGGAACACGACTTTATTGACACTATGTTATTCGTGCATTTGTATGTGTGAAATTGACCAAAAATATGTTGTTCAATGTATACATGCGCGTGTGACATACATTGTATTGGACTCCAAGAATAAATATAACTGAAAGTCATATGTTTATGTAAGTGAGCACTGAGGGTGATACATAGATAGTAGTTTAAAGTTCGAGCTATGTGGGCTATGATAAATCCCATCCCATTCGATACACTATTAGTATTCACATATATAATGTACATGTTACCTGTTACTGTATATGATGTGCGTGTCATACTTACAAATATTTTTGAAAGAGTATTATTATTATTTACACATCTAATAACAATTTTAAATCCATTTAATATATTCAAAAAACGCGTGCGAAGCCGCAGGTAACAGCTAGTATTACCAATAAGACAATAACCGTGTAATTACAAAAAAGTTACATACGTATTGAGAATACTTGTTTTAGAATAGTTTGGGTACTTTCGTAATAAATGCATCGCGCTCGCCGAACGCTCGACGTCTTGTTCTTTCATCTCGCTTTGGTTAGGTTAGGTTCGACTTGCGAAAAAGGATAACGCGAACTTGCCTCGGTAGCGGTCGGTGAGCGCGGTGCATTTAATACGAAAGTATCCAAGTATTTTTGGAATAATACTGTAAAACTCTTTTCCTTTACCAACGAAGAGTTCGATGCCTTAAATTAGAACCGTCATTCATGATATTTCACTATTTACTTCTACTAATGTACAGTATTCTTTGATAACACAAATCAATTCTCAATAGCATTGGAAAAAAATATATATATAACTTCTACAAACCAATTCGTTTCATATCACTATAACATAAATAAACATAATAATACCTTTGCAGTTTATTTTATTTCAGTATTGGTGCAGTCAATTCGAGTCAAAATTTAATTATCATATCATCCACTCTTTTCGTAAAAGCTACTTCATTTCAATATGAATAATCAGAAAAGCTTTATTTTTTGTCTTAAAAAAATAACAAGCAAGTGAACCTCGTTCATTCTGAACCACATAGTATGAGATTTGCGACATAAATTTAAGGAAAGTAATGAACGTACGTGGAGTTTTTTGCAGACAAAAGAAATTCATAACTTTTGTACTAAAGTAAGATATTCTTATACTATATAACTTTATATTTTCGTTCTTCTAGGATGTTTCGGTTAAGTGTCGATCAAGAGATCTTATTTCTTTCAGTACTAAATCTATCGATGATGACAAACTTTACTTGACAGACAGGTCAAATCGAAGAACTGGGTTCAAGCTTGAGCCAAAGTTCTTGTTGTTATGAGCAGGATGAATGGAACACTATCAATTGTCCTTTTCTTTAGTTTCTTTTAGTTTTATCTATTTACATGCGTTAATGAGTCTTCACCGGTTTTTAGTATTTCTTATTTAAGAAGCAACGTAATTAATATCTTATTCTATTTATAATACCTGGCAAATCTATTTCTACTACGTCTTTACCTATGAAATTGCCGTTCTGCAGTACTGGCTATTTCAAATCAAAATATTTTTTTTTTGGCTAAGAATTCTAATTTCAAATTAATTTTATTTTATAAGCATGGAATTCTTTTTCCAAAAGAAGTAATTTGTTTATTGATTAGTGTTACTTTTCATCGCATTTCAATCTTTTTTGTCATCATGGATACGTTAAAAATTCAAGTAATTATGGAATATGAGTACCGTCGTGGTAGCAACGTGGCACAAGCGGCACGCAACATCAACGACGTTTACGGAGTTAACACTACAAACCAACGCACCACCTGTTATTGGTTTGCTCGCTTCCGTTCTGGGAATTTCGATCTGAAAAATGAACCTTGCGGTCGTCCCAAGACTTTGGTCGGCAATGACGAATTAAAGGCGATTGTGGAAGCTGATGATACACAATCTACGGCTAAATTAGCAGCAGCTTTTGACGTTAGCGTCAAAACAATATTGGTCGATTTGTGTCAAATTGGCATGGTAAAAAAGCTTGACAAATGGGTGTCCCACGAACTCAGTGATCGGCAGCGCGAAGTACCCGTCGAGACGTGCCTGGCACTGCTCAACAGATACACAAATTAAGGAATTTTGAACCGTATTGTTACCTGCGATGAAACATGGATTCTGTTTGATAACTGCAAGCGCTCAGCAAGTTAGTTGGATCCTGGTTCAGCACTTAAACAATGCCCTAAACGAAAACTTACCCCTTGAAAAGTGATGGTCACTGTTTGGTGGTCTAGTGCCGGTGTGATTCATCACAGCTTCTTACCAAACGGGGTGAGCATTACTGCAGATGTGTACTGTGCAGAACTAAACACAATGATGGAGAAGCTGGCACATCTCCAATCAGCATTGGTCAATCGCTCGTCTCCGCTGCTTCTGCACGACAACGTGCGATCTCATACTGCACAGCAGACCGTCTCTAAGTTACAAGAACTCGGGTTGGAAGTTCTGCGTCAACTGCCCTACTCACCAGACCTTGCGCCTACAGAATACTACTTTTTCCAGAATTTGGATAACTCCTCGGCGGGAAAAAAATTCAATACCCGAGAGGCAGTACAAAATGCCTTTAAAGAATTTGTTGCCTCCCGTCCAACTGATTTCTTTAAGAAGGGCATCAATAAACTGTCATTGGATTGGCAAAGATGCATTGATTGCATGGGTGAATACTTCGATTAATATAAATAAAAAATACATGAAAAAGATTCCTTTAAATTTTTTCATACAAAACGGCAATTTCATAGGTAAAGACCTAATATTATAAATTCGAAAAATTACTGAACGGATCATCATGAAATTAATAAACTATTAGTTCTTAATAAATATATATCTCTGGCTACCAACTTTAAATGCTTCTTAAAAACATGTTATTTTTTGTACTCCCCTTCTTTAAAATAATCTATTTGAGTTGTAGAATAAAAATAGTTTCACGAGTTTCTATAATGAACTTAATATTTTAAATAGCTTAGAACCTTTCTGTAAAACATTATCTCTTGGCTGGTGTTATTAAACGAAATATAAAAGTAAGGGTAACAAAAATATCTATAGCAAAATACCCAAATGGGTGGGCGATTACACCGTCGAGCGACACAGCGGCGCCTAGCTTAAAACTCTGACTAATTAAATGAATGAAAACGAAACTCGAATGTTTTCATTCCATTTACAGTTTCTATGCTCCCCGTTCGAGCTGGGTCGCCCGCGACGCGTCCCGGACGGTTCTATGCAAAATGTATTATTACATTACTTTAAAATAACTCACACCGATACATTTTTTTGATAGGAAAAACAGTCTCATTATTTTTTTGCGGTTTTTCAATATACTTTTCTTTTTTTTCTTTCTTTTTTTAACATGGGAAAATCCCTTATGGATACCTACCCTCCCGGGGGATCGGGTGGATTATGTCCGACTCACACGGACCAAAACCCCACGGAGTACCGACAGAACGTGTTGTTGGGGCGGCAGGGATCGTTCCAGCTAATCAACCTTGTAGAGCCGCCCCAACGGTCCACCCGGCGGAAGGTAGCCACCGGGCTCCTACCCATAGAGAAGCAGACTGGGTACACACCAGCTGCCTCCCCTCGTCCGCCGGACCTGTGCAATGAAGGGATGAGCCCCCCGAAAACCTGTGTTGTTTTAGAACAAGAGTTAGTGTCATTGTATAACTTTTCATTGCTCGAAATTTTAATAGATTTCCTTACCCAAAGAAATGTTTTAAATACATAAAATATATAATTATGTCTTGTACGGTACATGTAAATCAGAAATAAACTAAAATAATTTACTTTTATTTAAAATCGATCTTCGTTACATTCTTAGCGATTAAGTTTATTGGGTTGTAGGACATGGAAATTGTGTCTCACTGGATTAGTGGCTATCATACCCCAGGTGTAACATTCGCCATTGTAATCGGTGCATATTCAGTGATCAAGCGGCTGTATTGCTACAACCATCTACATGGTGATAAATCCATGACAGTGATTTTTTTTTTACTTTGTTACGTTTCGTGATCAGTCAGTGTATATCCAGCTGATGAATCCAGTTGCGAGTCAGCATGACGGGGAGACTGCCGTTAGATAGCAGATCTCTCAGCGGGTGATGCTGTTTTTTCATTGCTCTATGCTTTATTATAATTTATTAAACAGTACAATTAACATGAAGCTATAATTTCAGTTTATCGTAAATCTCTAGTAACGCAAAAAGAGTAATGTTATATTGAAGGAGAAATGTATCACATCGCATTCATAATAACGAAAGTATAAGGAATAAGAGAGAAAACAAATTCTTATGGTATCTTAGTTTTTGACAACGACACTGTAAGGAAAATTCACACTATTTTCCTTCTAAAGAAGACAATGAAACTAAAATGATAATGCAATTCACTACGAGCAAAAAGAAATTCCAATGAAATCTACTAAAGATTTAACAACGATACTCATTGTAAAGAAAATTCACACTGTTTTCCTTGTAAAGGAGAGAATAAAACTAAAAGAACGCTGTCTTCGAAACTCTCATCTTAAAAATTATATATTTTAAATATTTAATGGGTAATAATATAAAGATTTGTTCTCTCTGCAACGATACCATCCAGAGCGCAGAGTTCGAAAAGTCATTTGTGCGATTATCTGTCTCGCGGAGCACATCACGGCGGCCGTTGTATGTAAATTGAATTAATGACGCTGCACTTGAAGCCCCTTCGCTTTATGAATCTCCTATGAGAGCGATGTGTCGTATTAATGGAAGCTTTTATACTGACAGCCTTTCTATATACTATATGCATATAATGCGTTATTTTTTTAATATTCTATTTTATATTTTTCATGTTACTTATTAAAAGTTTGCTTGGAAAGTTATTTAAAGTGTTAAGACTTCCTTTTGGTTGTTAATTTTCTATTCAATTTGAAAAAATTTAGTATAAATTTCGAATAAGAAAATAATTATCCATAGGAGACCACCTTTACATACTGATATTTTTATTTTATCAAACTGATTACCATTCACTAATTTGTATCAGCTTGTATAAGTACAGAAAAATCAAGGAAAGTATATATTTGAGTATAAATAAAATAAATTCGTTTAAGATTTAGAATAAACAAAATGGTTTTTCTTCTTAATATAAATATTTAGTCCGTTCACATGAAATTGGTGTTTTGTCGAATGCACCACTTTAATCTTAAATTGCCGTTTGGTTAGATGTGGCAAATTCAGATGTATTTCAAATTTAGTCTTTTGTATTTGTGTTTCGAATTTAGTGACTCGTATGTTTTCGCATCATTTGATCTTTCGACTTGTTTTTTTACAAAAAGTAAAATTTAAAATATCGCTTTTTTACGAATACGAGTTCCATCGTGGCATCAGCGATGCAGAAACAGCTAGAAGTATTACTGATACTTCTGAGGAAGTTACTGTAAAATAAAGCATAGAAATTGCTTTAGTAGTTTTTAGTTGTAACATTTTCGTTCTGGAAATTTTGATCTACGGAATAAACCACGCCGACGATTGATCCTAGTTAACTATGGACAATTACACCAGATCCTGTCCTATGCAAAAGATAACTCAAAAACGGTACTAGTAAATGTTTTTGGATCACTGCTGGTGTCATATAATACAGTATCCTAAGATCTGGCTAGATGATTACGGTAAATTTGTATTGTCAACAATTGCCGACCATCATGAAAAAACTAGCTGTTAAATTACCGAGACTTGTCAATTTTTCTAGCCTACTGCTGATTCAGGACAACACTAAACCCTATAATATTTTAAGACATATGGTAGCTAAATTAGCGGAATTGCGGTTGGAATGTCTCCGACAACTACCATTACTCTCTGGAACTTGCTCAACCAGAGGAACACTTTCTTCGGAATTTAGATTCGGAAATCCGGTTTAACCGTTTTGGAGATAGCACTGTGAGCAAAACCACGATCAACAGCTAGTCTAAATTAAAATAACTAAATTACTTGTTATGATGTCCGCTACCTCCTGTTGAAAGTCCCGTAAAAATCGGTACAACAGTTTTGGAGATAGAATAAGATAATTTAAGAACCTTGTAAATTATTAAATCAAATTTAAGTGATATCGGAACAGCAAAAAAGCTATGTATTGAATAAAGAGTAGCAGATATTACCTGTGTGTGGTTTTCAACGAAGTCCATCTTTTTATTCTCATTCGATATTCATACTTTAATTATATTATAAACTGAAAAAGAAATCTAAAGGTATAATATATCTTCTAGAAAGAGCATAACTATAGAACCTTTTCCGGAAATGTTCGTCTATAAAAAGATGAATTAAGTACATGCAACTAAAATACTAAAAAGATTTGGGCTCTATTCAAATAATACTTAATTACTTAACGTTTTTATATGTATCATTGTGTAATAGTATATGAAATCGATACATCAGTGATAACCACATAGAATTTAACAAAACAGCCTCACAAATCTTTCCAAAGGTTCCAACGTTTATTTTCAATAGGCACATATCTAATAAAAGTTAATACGTTGTAACGAGAAAAACGAACAAGACGATCTCAAGAACCGGGACTCTATTATCCCTTTTATTACTGGCGATGTAAGATATGGTCAGCGGAGTGCTCGACCTCGAGGGAGGGTGCTTTACTAAATTCCTCCACTTTACGTACCGAGGTGGCCATTAAGATTATGAAATTATGAACTCGGGCCACTTACCGAGATTTGCTCGTTTCGGATACAGTTAAGTCGACTGATTTAATGGTTGCCACGTTCTAAATGTATTACAGTTAATGATTCAGTAAGCAAAACTAGCTCGTAACTAAACGATGAGTTAACACTCAGTTACAAATTAAATGTATCTTTACTGCCATAATGTTTGCTGGCGTGAAATGATTTGGTGATAATTTTTGTTCGCCTGTAAATATACCTAATTGGAATAAACAAAATCAATTGCTTATACCATTCGAGGCAAACGAACATGCAGGTCACCTGATGGTAAGTGATCATCGTCACCCATGGTCATCTATAATACGAGAGGAATCACAGATGCGTTGCCGGCCCTTGAGAATGGAATAGGCTCGTTTCTTGAAAGTTGTTAAATTGTAAATCATGTATAATATAAATAGTTCATTTTTTCGTGAGAAACATCTATAGGCGACAGTATACCTGATTGTTAACGTGGCGATATAGGCCGTGGCGTGTGTGTGAAACGTGGCGAAGCAATGTCATGCGCAAGTGAGTGTGCATATGTGCATCAGTGTGAGTTGCTACAAAATGTTGATAAGAGACCGTTTATCAAAAGGGCGTTCTCTTGCCCAAGATTCAGTTTAAATGACAAAAGAAAACATTCATTTAAATATCTCTTACTTGCATAAGGATTTCGTAAACGGACACTAGTTAATTATTAGATATAAAATAACTTTGTCCATTAATCCTTCAGCGTCTAAACTTGGAAGAATTCAAATCGGTTATTAAATTGAAAAGACAATATTAACTTTCATTAACTTCCCCGTTGTAATTAACAGTAATTCTGTCATAAAATCAGATTTTATCATGAAAACAGACCTAAAAATGGAAAGTTTTCGAAGAGTAGATCACGTAGGGTTATAAAAAAGCGTTTTGGTATAGAACTCCTTCTTTGGTTTCATTAGCAAAATCGACCTGAAAAACTTCTTATCGTGATGCTAAATGAGGATCACAGAAACTGAAGAAACTCGCATACTATAAGTCTAATCTTATATAAGTATAAATATGTAGACACTACCAACTGGCAAGCAGCAAATAAAAAATAACTCATATTGAAGGCAAATCTAGGCCACAGCTAATTCAAAACTTGGTCTATCGCAAATTGTAATTTTCTCTTACCCTTATAATAGCAATTTATTTCATGATAAAAATCTCTTTTAGTCCTTGCAAAAGGGAATCTGTTGAAATCGAACATTCTCGGGTTGATTACTAAGCGCCCAAGAGGCCAGATTTCATGAAGCAATTGCCATTCACGCGTAGGCGAAAGTGATCGCTGGGGTGATATTATTTAAATGTAATCTTTTTTCGATACTTTTTAACAGTATATCTAGAAGGTTCCCTAATTTAATACCTTGTTCACACGTGTATGGTAGCTTCATCATTTGATACGTCAAAAAGTAAAGGTCATATAGTAGGTTAAACTGAGCCTGTTATCACAAAATACATATTTATATTCTTAATAGCATTTACTATAAATATAATTAGTATCGACGTTTTAATGTAACACTTTGAAACATTATTTTCTGAGCGAATTGAAAAATTTAACTGACTACAACAGTTGTAGTTAGACGTAGTAGTGTTGTTGAAGTTAGACGTAGTAGTGGTCAGTCTGATCTAGGCGGAAGTGCAAAGTAGCGTCCACTTTAAATTACCGAACATTATTTAAATGGCCACCAAAGATAACGTCTGATAATGTCGGAATAAAGCGGCAGCAAACACGTATTTGTATAGTAAATCCCAATGATATTACCAATATTGTAATATCATTGAGTCAATCCACAGATTCTTTTACTAATATTTAACATACCATATGTATTTCAAATTTTCAATAATTATGATAGTAACTAGAAAAGTCAAACAATAGTAAGAATCAAATTAAATTATTTGGATCTCGTAGAAAATATCGAATACCTTAAAACGAGCAATTCTTGTATATTTATATATATGTATATATTCAGGATCTCAGAAACGGCGTTATGTATACCCGTGAAACTTAGTATGTAGGTAGTTTCACGATAGAGGACGATAAATAGATCTAGCTAGATTTTATTCATAGAAAACTTTTTAACTGAGTTTTCAGACAATGAAAAAATGTAGTTAGAATATAAAGGTAAATTTCGCCACCGCTGCCAAAACAAAAATAGCTCCGATGGAAATCGATTGCTTCGAAAATCCGTGTAACCCCAGTCCGAATACTCGGGTTACAGCAGAAAATATATATATATATATATATATATACACATATATTTTTTATTTGTAAAAAAAATTTACTACTATTACCACGTACTATTAATATATATGCTGTAAAAAGATAAAATATTTGATTTTATGTTTGTATTTGATAAACACAATACAGGGAGTAAAATGCTGCTGTATTTTAATTTCAGTGTACATTAATGCAAGTGAAATTACGTGCAAAAGCTAGTTTAGAAAAAATTCACGTGTCGAAGTCGAAGAATCGTTTTCTGATTTTTCCAAGGCTGCATTAGAACTTTTATTTACAGCATTTGTTTTGTATCTGAGTTAGATTATTTGCTGTTTAGCATATGAGTACTTTTATTAATTATAAATGCTGTTATCAAATAGTTCGTAAATTCCTATTTCGTATGGAACTTATGGTGGAGTCGCGTGCGAACCGGTCGGCGCGGCGGCGCCAGTGTCAACGGCTCCGCGTGCCGTCGGCTAGTCGCACTGCGGCATACAACGATTCACTACTTTCCGCTAACTGTAGCCTTCTATGTAGTTACATACATTAATTATATGCATTTATCAACCTTACAATTAATATGTTTTATTTTGTTTTTCTTTTTATTTTTTAACGATTTTTTTTCTATTAAACATAAACTAATACCGTTAATTACTTATTTTAATTACTTCAA
>JACEII010000014.1:3840079-3926584 GCA_014332785.1 Antheraea mylitta
CAAAAGGAATGCGATCTTAAAAATTAATCATCTTTTGTAAAAAACATTGAGATAATTTATTTCCACAGTTATATACTTACATAAGCAAAAGTTTTTATTGAAAGCGATGCCGTACTTAGCAGTGACATCAGGTATCTGTTTTTCATAAAACCCACTCTCATTTTCGTTATGATGTTAATAAAAAGAAATAGAAAAGTTGTTCGTGTACGCGTCAAATGAAAAAGTTATTGTACGTGATGATACTGCACGATAGAGACACCTGCCTGCTGCCACACCAAACTAATTACAAACTCCCTAACTTCCTCAAACACTAAAATATTCTTCTAAAAACGTCAACTCGACATACGAATGGAATAACAAATACTTTTTAAGAAATCTGTAATACCTTTTTTTTATGTCATAGGAGGTAAACGAACAAGCGGTTTACCTAATGTTAAGTGATCACTGCCGTCCACAGACATTTGCAACACGACATGGAGTCGCAAGTGCGTTGCCATACTGTGTTTGGGGGGAAGGAGTAAGGGGGAGGGGGAACAAGGAGGGTTAAGAGTAAGTAATCCGGTCGCAGTTCACATAACACAAAGTTTGGAAACTCCCTATAAACGCTCGCACCGGCACTCTCACACAAGCTTTCGAGCGTTTGTTCGTAGTTTCCGTACTGTGTCTAATATTTATACTGTGGTCCGGTGAAGCTGTTAAAACCTTGCCGGGTAAATAGCGTAGTCAGTTCGAAAAAAAAAAATGTTGAGAGAAGGGGAGGTGGGCCTCCGGCGCTCTCACTGACCGAACGAAACGCAACAATACAAGAATTGTTACTTCACGTCGATTTTCTTTAAGAGGTAGGTAGTACCCCGGGCGAGCCGACCCATTTATGCTGAAACCAATAATAGCTTCGGCGTGGCTCTACAACATTCTCTGTGTACTGTAATAGTAATGATTCCTTTTCTTTGATTTATTCAATGTTTATTTGATTGAAAAATAAGAGACAGAATGATGTGATCTTAGAATGTTCGTGTATTTCTAATTTTTGCTGTATAAAATAAATAATTATGAAAATGTATATCTATTTCATCTATTCAGTACACTACTTATTATCTATTTGACTTCTGCCATACTTGAGAGCTAAGTTCATATTTATTATTATTGTAATGTGGGGTGTAAGTTTTCACATCCACATGTGTAGGGCATTTAAAACTGCACTCAACTATTGTAATAAAACAATAAAAATTACATGGATCGAACAATAAATTATCAAACGTCTGCCGTGCACGATGCGCTCCGCGAAGTGTAGTTCATAGATAGGTGTAGCTGACCGGCCGCAAGTCCCTATCCTATATAGTTTAGAGGATTTTTTCCGACACAAAATACATATAGGAGTTGTTGAGGCACACATGCTTGGTACACATGCATGTTTCAATAACTCATATACGTATATCTAGATAGCTTAGCTTAGGTTAGCCTAGATAGGTCGCGATTTTTCCACAAAACAGGCGACAGCCCAAGCCGAGGTGTGCCGTGCACCATTGAGTTAGTCGCCCAAACATCCCACAACAACATTCAGCGCTCGCCTCGATAGTTCGGTGAAACGGTAAAGACCTTTTCAGACCAAGAGCGTTTTCATTTGGAAAAAAAAAACCGGTCGCAGATAGTTCGCGGGCGCTGCGCAGGCTGCGCGCGGGTAGCGCGCGTGTGCTCTGAGCATGGTGTTGGTATTACGTCACAAATAGCTAGTTGACATAATATCCACAAGCGGAGCGTTTCTCGGTGGAGTGGATTAGACTCCACAGTAATTTTTGACTACCTAAAATACACTAGTTATATAAATAAAAAAGATCTATACTAATTTTATAAAGCTGGAAGGGGTTTGTTTCTTTGTTTTTGTTGAACGCGTTAGTCTCGGGAACTACTGGTCCGATTTGAAAAATTCTTTCAGTTTTAAATAGCTCAATTATCGAGGAAGGTTATGTGTTATAACGCTAAGCAATAGGAGCAGAGCACCAATGAAGAATGTTTCAAAATGGTCTTTAATTTTGATAGCTTCCATTGCGTGTTAGTAAGCCCAAAGTAACTATGCCACGCTGACGAAGTCACGGATAGAAGCTAGTAGTTTATATAATATTTCAAAAGAAAGTTTTTATCAGTTACATATACTTATGTTTAAACCTCATGATGTGTTACATCCTCTCATGCGACTTCTGTTTTTAGCTAAAACTAACTTCATGCTTTATTACTTAAGCGTGCGCAACTTCCATTTCAAACTAAAAATATCACTCTCAAAGATTTCTGACAACGCACCGAAAGAAGCATAACTCAAAAAAAACAATCTCTTGAAACCTTATAACATGAGTAAAGATGTTAAAAACATGAAATATCACATAACTTCTAACATGAAACTTAAATATTAAAATAACCAAATAAATATTTTTTTAAAGTGGAATATGTCCTTATTGAAAACGTTGCAATTTTACGACATTATAAAATTTCAATAACATCATTTCGTATCACTTACGCGTGCGATGCTCGTTTAACGTGGTTTAGTATCGACTCGGCCAATTCAAACAACGTTGTCACTCGTTATTGCCCCACCGAGAGGTATGAACACCACATAAAAATGAAACGTCTTTTAAACATTCATAATGTTTCAAAATCACAGTTTTGCTTGCATATTACCTGATATATTATATCCAAAGATAGTTTTCAAATTATATCAAACTTTATATTCATTTTTCAGTATAAGACTTTTAAAAAAATCATCAGAACATCCTTGAACACATTTAAGTTCCGACAATAATCGAATTAACCAAAAGAAGTGGTAATGTAACTGTACTCAACTACCATCTCGCTATCAGCATGTATTGATAATCCTGTTTTTTGTGTTTGTCGAGTTTCGGGATCAGATAATGCATAATGTCAAAACCTTTGCAGGCTGCCATAACAGCGACAATTGCCGATGAATTATAGATCTCTTTGTCGTTGTTGTTTTTGGATTGCACTGCACTCTCACTTTGTATATTTATATTATACTAGTGGGCGCCCAGTGGTCGACATTCGACCATAGTTATTTGATTTTTTAAAGTTTGAATATTATTAGATTTTTTTGTCAATATAATCAAAGGTTTTTATCATGGCTGCTCATGATCTTTATTTATATATACATAAAAAGTCTATGTGTAAATGAAAATGAAAATAAATTATAAATTTGAAACAAATATCACGTGATAAAGCTCTCAAATTTTAAGCAAACATAACTTTACGAAAATAAATAAATTTATCGCAACCAATGACACAATTTTCAATTAATTTTACACGACACCATGGGGTTGTATTTCTGGATGATATTGAATTAAATGTAGTCTGTTCATTATGAGCAATAGTGATATGCCCAGTATCATCGTTTGGAAAAGTAATGGATGCACAATACAATCAAATGGTGAATCCAAGACAAAGACGTTTTTAATACTACCATTAGCTTTTGAAAATAAATTATTTTTTGTTGATACATGAGGTTGAATTGCAACATTGTAACCACAGAGGTCTAAGTCATGGATTACTTTTATGAACAAAATTCCTATTTTGATTATACAAAATATTATTTGGCTCATTTTTTTTATTAAATCATCATTTGAAGTGAGTTCACCATAAAAAATAATAAACGTTACAATAATAGTTATATTTTAAAATATAATTATTAATGTAGGATGAAAAATGGCAATTGGAACGTAAGAGTTAAAAAATACATACAGTCGAGCATAGCAACCTCCTTTCACAACCTCTTTTGAACTTCGTAATTATTGACGGCTGTCAAAATGTCTTTTTTATTTACATGTGTGTATATGTTGTGTAAAATTCAAACAGTAGTGTGAGTAGTGCATATTTTAATAAATTTAATGTACTTCTAATGCATTTTATATAAAATAAACTTTAACTATGCCAAATTTCAAGTTCACCCGTTGACGGCAAATAGGTTAAAAAGGGGTACAATTTTTTTGCTTCACGTATTAATACATAGATTCTATTATATATTATAGTTATAGTACATATTATAGTCTATGTCCGGGAACGCACTTTCGACTACCCTGGTGTAGCAACATGACTATGGACGGGGATGATTATTTATGATGATTAACATCATGTGATTCATTTGTTCGTTTGCCTCCAATGGTTAAAAATAAAGTGAAACCTTAACAATTATGAAATAAACGATACTTGTAAACAAAATACCAAGCTGGTTATGACGCTAACATATTAACACACGTACAAACATACACACGTATAACGCTCGGACCAGAGCAAGTTATGTTGTGTATTGTATAACGAGGAAAATGTGAATATTAAAAACACTGCATAATGTTTTCTATCTCATTCTTCCACACGATAAATCCTATATATGTATATGTTTATTTATTATTAATACTATCCTTTGTTTCAAACAGTTTCAAAACGCAGCCGGGTTAAAGAAGTTTTTACTTTGAATATGAAAAAATCAGAAAAAAAAATTGTATCACTTTGACAATTGTACATTAATTTAACATTGAATTCTTGAAAGTGGTCGAATTTTAACATAAATCGTGGTAGAGTAAGCATGCCTAGAAGACACAAATAAACTTTTCGGTGATAAGATAAAATTCTTACAGCACAATTTATTGGATAAAACGTCATATTTATCTCCGTAAGTATAGAGCAAAGAGAAGCCAGAAATCTCTTAATGGTCATGAACCTTGAAAGTGAGAGCTCGGAGGCGACCCCGGAGACCTATGATTCACAACCAGGATCTCATTACGCAGTATAATCTGATGCCGGTTTCAGCAACCTCTATATTTAGACAAGTAGCGAGATTACATGAAACTTTATAGACAACAATGTAAATAATGGTATTAGGTTCACAAATTGTTCCTTTCTGCGTGCAAATTTTATAATATATACTACCTAGATTTTGTATTATGTACAAACTACAAATTTTGTATTTTTGTTAGTATAACACCTACTATTCGTCCGTCGTAAATGAGGTTTGTTTAATTTTATCTTCAGCCGTTAGTGATTATATTCTTTGGAGAGTAATCTTAAAACAAAATATTACAGATTTATTCATTTACTAGCTTTTGCTTGCGGCTTCGCTGGCGTTACTGTTGATCTGGTTTATCTCTCGAAGATTTTTTCAGGTGAAACGTACCCTATGCCCTGTCTGTACCATGACAATATATACGTAAAATGGCATAATGATGTACCTATTTAACTACTCAATAGTTAACACACGAAATCTCAACAAACAAACTCACACGTTTACAATTGAGGTTTTTAAAAAGTTCATGAAAATGTAGTGACGTTAATCTTTGAAACACAATTATTCTTTATTTTTATTTAAGACAGAGATTTAAACAGAACTTAAATTAATCTATTGATCATTACACATCGTAATACAAGAGCAATGGTAATAATCATGATCATTTCAATGATCATTTTTGGTAAAAGTATATTAATGGTATACAATATCCTCCACCCTAAAAAATAACGCGACTTACACAAAATAATTTCTATACAACACATTTTCGATACGAACTGTACATATAACTAAGAATATGTATTCAAACTCGTGATCCAATTCGATACGAAACTTTTTACTCTCCGCAAAAGTGTGAAAGGATTGGAGCGAATCCCACATTTATTTTTCTAATATTTTCTATAGTCAATAATAAATATTTATATAGTAATTCTGCAAAGCATAGGAAGGTATTGAGTGGCAATATAAAACTCCGGCCACGAGCAACTATTTTCAGTTATTGGCCACTTGTCTGGTCATTTCACGCAACTGCAATATCCTCCATGTGCTGTGGAAAGTCTTAAAATAAGTACTCGAACAATATCTAATATAATTCTTTTAGATTTTAATTAACTAAAATATTGAATAAACATATAATACATATAATAAGGATGTAGATCTAACGTGTCTGTAAATTTTCGATTTTCGTGAAAAATTTGCTGTAGGTGTTTAGAAATAAGTAATAGAATACATTTCAATCATTTTTAGAAACGTCTGTCTGTTTGTATGTCCACGAATCACTGTTAAAGTACTGGGTTCACAAGTTCTCAGTAAGAACAGAGCATATCCTCAGGAGTAACAAATTATTTAATAAAATTGGTCCACTCTTTTAAAAGTTATTGTACTTTAAATGACGACTGGAGTACAAGCGGAGAGTAGTAATCTATACTAATATTATAAAGTTGCAGGGTTTGTTTGTTTAGTAGATTTCTCAGGAATTATTGGTTCGATTTGATAAATGATTTCAGTGTTAGGTAGCTCATTTATTAAAGAAGGCTATTAGTTATATATCATCACGCTAGAACAAATAGGAGCGGAGCACCAATGGAGAATGTTTCAAAATGTAAATGTGTATTTATTTAATTTGACTTTTACATTTAAACAAATAATATCTAAAATGGTTTTTATAACATCTATAGGATATAAAAATACATACTTATAACTACGCATGTATATTCTATAAACATAAATAATATACAATATATAGTGGCTATTGTCAAGGATAGGGTTAGTTTCTTATATGGAAAATGACTCTCGATTCTTTGACGTGGGTTCGAGCAATATTTCTTCTTATTTTGAGAACTACTTTCGAGAAGTAATCGAGTATAAAAGTTACTAATTTGTATTTGTGTTACTGTTATAAACTATACATTTTGTATAAAGTACTTTTTTAAAGCAAAATATGGACTAGACATACTTGTTAATGATTAAGTAATTAACCCTTAAATGCATAGTGCGTTTTTTAATATGACGTTTACGGCCTACAAACTGTGTTGTTTTATTTTTTATAAATCTGTATAATACTCCATATACAAATAATTCTTTTGTTAAAATATCACGGATTTAAGGGTTAAAATTCAATAACATGTTCAATTTACAATTGAATATTTTTAAATCTCACGTTATATAATATTATATATTACATAACATTATAATCTAATTGAAACATATTTTAAGGCTAATCATTCTTAATTAGATTTAACTTAAGCTTAGTAAACTTATTAAAAAAACTGTTATCGTAACTACACTTTCACTTCATTATTCACACAAAACTGTAATTAGCAGTACATTTAATGTGATGCTGTTATTTGATAGTTTGCCCCAGACCGAATGTGTCAGCGGGTTTCTTCTCGCGCCCACACCCCCCCGCAGGGGGGGGGTGGGTGCGGGGAAACGGCATCAGGGCGGACCCTCTGGCCGTAGCTTCTCTCGCCCCCCGAATTAACGGGGGTGTCTAATTTGCGGGGGTGGTGCCGTTCGGGACAGCATGCCCCCTGTGGTTTTGTTGCGAATCTTGTTGTCTCGCTCTTTTGGTTTTCTCGGCGAGTGCTGTCTCGCTCTTACTTTGGTGCGGTCCGGTGGGGGCGTCTTAATTCTCGCCCTATGGCCTGGAACATGCGCGTTGCCTGCTCTTCGCCCTTTGCCCGGATTTCTTCGGCTTCTTGCGGGGAGGCTGTCTCCAGCCTGGCTTCTCTTTCAGTGGTGGCGTGTAGGAGACTCGCAACCAGTTGCCCCAGTCGCGTCTCTATGTCAATGGGCAAGTCTCCCGTGATCATTTTCTTGACCACGTCCCTTTCTTCAGGGTTTAAGTCAGGGTCCTCTGATTGAAGTGGGCGGTCTCTAAGTGGTTGTTGTTCCACTGTTTTGCGTGGGCGTCTCCTCCTTCTGGATCGTCTTTTGGCGGGTTGGGGGTTGCTGGCGGGTGCCATCGAGACCTCCCCCGCTTGTGTAGGCCTTCCAGCGGTCCGGGCCACAGTCCCGGCACGCTTGTTCCGCAGCTCTCTTTTGAATATTGGGCATCTTCGGTTGTTTGAGGTGTGGGCGCCCCCGCAGTTGGCACAGGTCGCCGGCTCCTCTTTCGGGCGGTCACATTGACGGGCGGCATGTGGGCCGCCGCATCTCACGCAAGCGATTGGCCTATGGCATTGTAGAGAGGAGTGCCTGAACTGCTGGCAGCGGAAGCACTGCGCCAGCCGGCGTTCTCCTCTCCAGGTCTCTATCGTGATGCCTGGCATACACAAGAGTGTTGAGACATCATAAATTGCGGGTATAAGCCCGGGCGTCCTCTTGAGCACGACGTAGTAAACGCACCCGGATCTACCACGTCGGCCGTTTATCTCTCGGGCGTAATCTGCCACGAAGCCCTCTTTCCGGAGTGCTCCGATGACGTCTTCGGCGGGAATTCTTCTTGGAAGGCCGCGTATAGCCACCTTCAGGCCTTGCTGAGTGGGCGGGGTGTACGTGAACCAGCTCGCCCCCTCAAGTTTTTCCAGGAATCGCAGTGTGATGTGGTGCTCTTCGATGTCCTCGGGTATGAACCGCACCCCGTTCCCGTAGGCGCGGACGTTGGGCCCGTGCCCCAACTGTTCCGCCAATTGTGGGAGTAGCCTGGCCCAGTCGTGGGCGGACTCGACCACTATCGGCGGATAGCGCGGGCCTTTCGTGTCGGGGGAGGCAGGAGTGTCGCGCGAGTCCGCGATGGCAGCACTGTCGCGCGTAGGCTGCGGTTTAGGGTTCCGCGGGCAGTCGACCGACGTAGTACGCGGATCGCGCGCAAGAGGCGCTGCGATCGACGCGTAAGTAGGCTGCTCGCGGGCAACCTCTCGCGGCGGAGCGGGGGCGGGTGCGGGTGCGCGCACTACCGGCGCCGCTGGGGCTTCGGGTTTCTCGCGCGGTTGAGTCTGCGCGAGAGGCGTGGTACAAGGCTTCTTTGTCTTCGGCGGTGGTGCTTCAAATGATGCAGGCGATGTCGAAGCGCGATCGGGCCCGGGCCCAGCTTCGGGTTCGCTGCGCTTGCGGCGCAGCGCTCGACCGAGCGGGCTAGTCGGCGCGTCGGAGTATGCGGGCGGCGCGAGCTTGCCGCGGGCGGCGGTGGTGAGCGCGGCTGAATCGGCCGGGGAAGGAGGCTTTCCCTCGAGGGCGGCTTCCTGGACGCGCAGGAACAGCGCCATCCAGCGAAGCATCCCCTGCGACAGAGCCCCAGTTACAATTAACTGGGCGAGAGTGAGAATATCACTCTCGTACGCTTCTGTCACAGCGGACGCCCCGCCGGACAGCGGCTGACGCGCATCAGGTGTCGGTGTTCGGGGAGCAGGCACGGAGCGGAGTCCAGTGGGCATAGCGGGGGTCGATGAGGTAGAAGGGGCGGCGGGGTCCGTAGGCTGGCTAGCGGTCGTCGTGCAGGAGTCTGGTTGGCCCTGAAAAGGGCCTTTTGTGGATCGCCGGCTCGACGCAAGGGGCGGAGCGGGCGAGGGAGCGCTTGACTTGCGCATCGTCGCGTAGGTCGGAGCAGCGGGCTCGCGGACGACCTCGTACGCGCAGACGACGGAGCCGTCTAAAAACCGAATGTGTCTCGACGATCGTCTCTTAAATACATTATTAGTTATCTACCCCCACCCGTCATTCTCGGCATACGATGCAATTAGAACTCTTGATTTCGTAATTAATGTATGTAACAAAACAACCCTTCCTAATAAATTGGATTAGGACTAAACACGTTTTCCACGAATATCAAACCGTTGGTCAAGTAATTTGTACATTTAAACTTAATTGAACTTATTTTTATTATTTTTCAAGCAATATATGGACTAAACATAATTAAATATTAAAGTGGACGCTACTTTGCACTTCCGCTAAGAATTGATTGACCACCACTACGTTTAAGCGTAAGCCAAACATCGATCTGATGATGCTCCGTGACGGAGCGAAAGACGTTTAGACGTAGTGGTGGTCAATAAATTCTTAGCGGAAATGCAAAGTAGCGTCCACTAAAATATTTAATTATGGATTTCCGCAAAGTAACGCCTTCTTCAATCAACTATCTAAACATAATTGTTAATGATCAAGTCATTAACCCTTAGATGCAGTGTCTCAACAATGAAATACTCTCTCTAACTTATAAATAAAGTATTAACCCTAATGATAGTTTTATTATTGGATCTATGCCTTAGTAGTTCGAGGCTTTGAAACGAACTAAAAAATAAAGAGAATCCACTCACTTTTTAGTATGACATTCAGGCTGAGGAACACAGCGTAGAGCCACGCTGAAGCTATTCCTGGCTTCAGCATGAATGGGTCGGCTCGCCCAAGGTAGTACCATCCGACCAACAGAAAATCGACGTGAAATAACAGCATGCAAGCAGCATTGTTGCGTTTCGTTCGGTCAGTGAGAACGCCGGAGGCCCCCACCTCTCGTCACCTCCCCCTCTCTTCTTCCCTTTCTCCTGCCCTCTTCCCCTACACAGGCTGGCAACGCACTTGCGATTCCCCTGGTGTTGCAAGTGTCTATGGACGGTGGTGATCACTTAACATCATGTGACCCACTTGTTCGTTTGCCTTCTATGATATAAAAAAGTACGTGATTTTGCAAAAACCTTCATTAAAAAATTTTTTACTGCCTATAAACTATTTTGTATTATTTTTTTATAAACCTGTATAATATTCCATATACAATATAATTCTTGTGTAAACATGAAAAATATCACGCATTTAAATAGTCCATTGAAGCTGGGAAGGCCAGGAAGGCCAATAGCGTAGAAAGTTCGAAAAAAAAACACGCATTTAAGGGTTAAAATTCAGTAACATTTCAGTTTGCAACTGTATATTTTTCATCTAATACTAACTATCCGCCCGCCTTCACACTGATGTACTAACGAAGAAAATAAGACTAAATTTTTCCTATGCCTTTTCAGTACCACCAAATAATTAAATAAGAACTGCAAGTGAACATCGATCTATCAATTCCATGAATATTTTTCAAGATATCCCTAATGTCTTTTTCAAACCGATTCTTTTTACATTTCCATACGATTTATCAAACATATTCTTTCATATAAACCTTGTCCAAAAAATTAGAAATACATAAAAAAATAATTAGTCAAATACCGGTTCTGAAGTGATGTGCTACATATATTATTTAATTAAATTTTTATTCGTACAGAAAATTAGTTAGGTCCATTTTCAAACTCACTATCTTTCCATATTATCGACTGTAACTTTATTACGACTTAAATAATTACAACCAAACCAACAACAACCAAACATTATTTAATGATGAACATGGGTAAGTTTCACAGTACCCAACAAAGAAATTGGCGTTACTATTCCTTAGACATCATAAATTGAAATGCATATCCATTTCAATAATAAAAATGCTATCAGTTTTCCGGGTACTAGACTTGAATTTACTATTGAAGCTAGATATCGAACCAACGTTCAATATTAAAGAGTTCCTTATCGGGAACGTGTAGCTATAAAATTTAATTTAAATACCGTTGTGACAATAGCACAATGTAGTCTAGTCTCTTTAACAGTTTTACCTGAAATTAACTTTCATGCTCTAACACTATTTTCCGGTAATCTGCTTGTTTTATTTTCTAAGCTGAGCTTTAAGCATATTTAAATAATGCCTGTGGAAGTAGAATGATTTCAATCTAGTATTAATGTGTTATCATTATCACATGAGATTGTGATAAACGCTAACTTAGAAAATAATTATCTAACAATATTTCACTAGACTGAAAGACACAATATGTGTAGAATTTGTTCGTATTCGAGATCTATCGAAATCCTAACTGATTCAATACTTCAAGTGCCATTCAAAAATTTTATCATTATATACCACAATTATAGTCAATCGCATATGTTTTTATAACAATTATTAATATATATATTTACAAAAGAAACTAAGTATTTTATTCTCCTTCTATATGTTCAGTAATTAAATACCTTGATTATTTTACATTTTTTAGTATAAAATAAACAACACTTATTAATGATAATAATTACATATAAACATATATTGGTAAATCATTGATAGGTATTATTTCGTATATACAGAATACATAAAATTTGTAAAAAATATCTTTTATTAAAAGTAAATGAGATTTTGGTCCCCAAAAGAAAGTTTGGAACGGAGCTCTTCATTTACATTTCAATCGGCATTACCTATATTTTTGTTAGGGCAATGTTTGCTGCATAAGGGAACCTGCTCACTGTACTTATACACGCTTATACATTTATGTAGGGTATTAGTATAGTAGCAATATTTTGAATACTATTATAGTTCTATAAGCCATCGGTAAAGCAAAATTTGGTTGTGGACAATATCATAACTGTAATCATAATTATTCATTCTCAGCTAAAGTAGCTAGAACAGTTAAGTAAAAATCTAGCCGCGTACCAATTAATGCGTTTCTGCAACCTTCCCTAAGAGACAGTTCCAAAATTAGATGCGCTTGGATCAGATCGATAAAACCTGTGCAAAGTTTAACAACAAGAGCACACCATGACACCAATTTCTGCTGTTCTTCTGTGTTCCAATCCGTAGAATATTGTTAGCAACAAGTACTGGGGCGCCATAAGTTCTGAGTTCTCAAATGTAGAAAGCTAGAAAGTGGAAACCTAGTATAATTAGCTACAGAATCGTGATCCTATTGAGTTTAATTATAGCTATGAACTACAATGAGTACTTAACATGAAGTAAAATGAAATCGGTTTACTAGATTATAAAAAAAGATTACCTCATTATCTTCAATCATAATGTTGTTTATTGGTACGTGAGGTTGTGGTAAAATGTTAGCCTGTAACTCGTTGAAACAAAACGGACGTTATCGCTCCAGTGTATACGTTTCTTAGTGAAACTCGCGGAATGTCCTAAACATTTTATTACATTCCATGCACGTAAAATATAATATCCCTACCCACACTCAGATGTACGCGCTGTGAGCAAATATCTAAATGTAATTTCCATGCGTTGTCCCCGCAATGTTTTCCCAGAAAATATTAACATAGGAGGCAAGGGGCTGAATCTCTCCTAAGTAAGTTGCAAAAAATGTACGTGATTTTACTTCAAAGTCCCTTTTGTCTTTATGGAGGGAAGGCATAAAAGTACAGCAACGTGAATGGCACATACGAAAAAAATTACGCAGCGTAATGATGATGTGCCCGCACTTTCCTTGAAAACAAAATATTTTCTCTTTACAGTGACAGAAATGTATTCAACGAGCTTTACTGCTGGCTGTACACCCACGCGGCACAGAGCACAAGTTAAACACTTCTTTAACTTACTTTCACGATTTATTGTGGGCGTATTGTGTTGGTAACTATATATAAAGTTTCTTAGTCAATTTTGCTACATCAGTTGTTAAATTCGTGCCTGTTATTGTTTTATTTTTATACAATAAGTATAATCAAACGAAATTTAAAAGAAAACTTAAAAGAACTTCACAAGAATATATAAGCAGCCTCTGTGCTCACTTCTGAAAATGAACAAAGTGTTTTTTGACTTGCACACATATAGATTAATATGTAGCTTGAGCTCCCCAGACTATTACAATATTTACAATTTTATTCTCAGTATGATACAGTTCTGAATAAAGCATTTTAAATAAAACCATAAACAATTAATCGTCGTCAATTTACAAAGTTACGGTTTGCTACTGCTAGTGCCATCTAGTGAGTATTTTGTAAACACGATGAACGGTTAAGGCAGTAGTGATGCAAATAATAGCTCAGATACTCGAATCAGTTTGACACGACTTGATGGCTAGCACCACAAATCTGTATATATATTTCTTAGCAATCATCTCGTCTTCGTTCGAGGTAAATTGCAACATAAAATTTAATAACCATAAAATACGGCTTAGCGTCACCTAGTAGCACGTTCAATTAAAAATGGATAGTATAAAATTCTTCTACACAAAAAATATAGTTACGTTGATTTTTATGGTAGGATAAACCTATATTTATATATCATAGAAGGCAAACGAATGTTGGCAGGTCACCGGATGTTAAGTTTTGACCGTTGTCCATAGACACAAGCAACACCAAGGGAGTCGAAAGTATGTTGCCAGACATTGTTTGGGGGGAGAGGTGGGAACAGGAAGGGAAGAGAGAAGATGAAAGGTGAGAATGCAAGCACTGTTACTTCACGTCGCTTTTCTGTTTTCAGGTATGTTTGAAATTATTCATAACCGAGTACGGTATCGGTACGGTACGGATAGCGGTATAGACTACTACCAAAATATTGAATACAAATCTATACTAATATATAAAGCTAAAGAGTTTGTTTGTTTGTTTGGTTGAACGCGATAATCTCAAGAACTACAGATCTGATTTGAAAGTTTCTTTTAGTGTTAGATAGTTCATTTATCGAGGATGGCTATAGGCTACATATCATAACGTTTAAACCAATAAGAGCTGAGCACTAATGAAGAATGTCTCAAAATCGGGCTATTTTGGAAGCTTTCGAAGCGTGTTAATGTCAGTACGATATGCGTTGCCAATTAATCCATACTGCCAATTCTGAAGTAGTTAATATAAGTTTTTTTTTTCTATATCCAAGATAATGTAAAGGTATAAGCGCCAAATCCTCTATGTAATATTTCGTAAATTTTTATCTTCTTAAATTTCAAGACAACAGAATTCATGCTTCGCGGTATTATTTATCTTTCATTTTATTTATGCACAATAAACGAACCATATTACATAAAACTCTACCAATTTAACACAATATACAGATAAGTATCACAAGATTATGAATAAAATATAAAATCCACTACATGACAGACTAAAATCCCGCCAAAAACTCCTCAAAAACTTTATTCTACGTTAGTTTTGTACCCAATTTTTGATTTGTGATATATTACGTATAATAAAAGTAAAGTGAGTGTATTTTATATTAAAAATATCCGTGATGCTACAAATATCATCATTTTTTTTAATTCTGTAGATATGTCTGTTTTTTTTTTATTTGTTACGGGTAATCTCCGAAACGGCTGGACCCATTTGAACGGTTTTTTTTTTCTTAGAAATGACTACGCTATTGATCTAGCAAGGTCTTAATAGCTTCACCGGACTACAAGTAATATTTGAACGGGAATTTTACGGACAAATAAGTAACTAATTAGCTGTTTTATTTTAAGCTAGCGGGTTCAGCAGACGTTGCCTGTCCTGATAATAAGACAAACTATACCTTGCCCAATAATCATTTTATATATTGGTGAAAACGGCATGAAGATGCGTTCTGTAGTTTTTGATCTTTTCGCGAACAGACATATAGACAGACATGGAACAGGACTTTTTCTTACACTGTGTAGTGATAAGCTGTTATCCGTGCCTTCGTCCATGTGAAATTAATCAAAAATATGTTGTTCACTGTAAAATTACACGAGCTGTACTGGACTCCAAGATTTTTTTATACCAAAAGGCAGCAAACAGGCTGACGGCCCACCTGATGGTAAGTGGTTAACGTCACCTATGAACAACTGTAACAGCAAGGGTATCGCTGTTGTAATTGAAAGTCATATGTTTATATGTGATTTAAATTATAGCAAGGTATGATAATAACTTAATTATGTCGACACTATGGACATATTATATCTATATAATAAAAGATTTAACACATATTGTTCGAAAATGTATAGCTTAATATTTTCATTACTTTCTTATATAGTGTAAGTGGGCACTAAGGGTCATATATAGCAGTATAAGTTCCAGTTATGTGGCTGATGATAAATCTCTTCCCATTCGATTCACTATTCGTATTCACATATATAATGTACAAGTACATGTTACCTGTTACAGTAGATGATGTGCGTGTGATACTTACAAATATTTTTGAAAGAGTATTATTGTAATTTACACTAGATATGTGATCAAAATTTTACATTTATTTAGTATATTTAAAAAAAAAACGCGTGCGGAGCCGCGGGCAACAGCTAGTAAACATATAAACTTGATTATTGATTACTTTAATCATGATTAACGATTACACAATAAACATGATTATATGTAATCATGATTATATGTAATCTTGATTACTTTCAATCAAATTACAAAAGTAATCGATTACGCCCATCTCTGCTTGCATTGCAGGACATTTATCATCACATATAAAAAGTTTTAATCAGTTTTAATAAAATAACCAAAATATAATAAAAAAATATTCTGAATACATTTTGACGAGCTCGATATCTTATAAACGACACCATAAAAGCAGCGACAGGACTTCGACACTTTGTGATAATATCGTTAATAAAACGAAAGTGCGTTTACAAGTAACCACAGGAGGTGATCAGGTCACAGCGGGGGAACAGTCCGCGGGAAACTGTTTAACGCTGTTACTCAAATATCGGTAATGCACTCAACTTTCCCCAATAATGAAAATAAGCTTATTAATTTATATAAATTAGATAAGTCGACCCACTGGCTAAATAAGGGCTTTTGTACACAGGGTGTCAGATTGAGATGGGTCAGTGTGGGGGAATTCGAAACTATGAGATATAAAGAGATTACTTTAGTGAAATAATGGTGTCAGTTTAACAGATGACAAAATCTCTATGGTTTTTTATAAGGATTAATACATTATCTTTACAACGCTTTTCTGTGAATCCCTGAATTTAGTAGCAACGTTAAATGGAATAAGTCTGTTTTTATTTATTTTATTATAAAAATAAACTAAAGTAATCATGAACTAAATTAATTTTTTATTTCTTAGATCTTCTTTATCATTACTCGTGCAAAGTAGTTTTACTTGTCTTTGAAATTAACAATTTTCAACTAGTGTCAAAGATGTTAGGTAAAAGTAAAAAATCCCATATAAAACACTTACATATACTCACAGTATATTTTATTCCCAAGGGTCGAAGAAATTGTCGAATAGCCTAAACTGCTAGAGGAAGTAATAAAATCAGTAGCCTACAATAAAATAATAAAAACAGACAATATATATTTTTTTAATAATTTCTGACAAACAAAAATTAGAGGAGGGATTAATGCTTGAATCGAATCAATTCGAATAATAATGTTCGTTCCAACTTCGAATTGAATGATTCAAACAAATCGAACTATTTGAAGTATTCAAACTATTCGAATATTTTTGAAATGAGGAATAATTATAAAACTGATGGTTATAAGTAAAAACACAACATTTCTCAATTATTATACTTTTGCATAAAAACTTAAATTTAATATTTTGTAAGATAAAGAAAGTTCAATTCGCTATGGAATATAGTTCGTTAATTCGAATAGTCGCACACCCCCAGCAAATATTCTGTTAAAGTTTAAATAATAGTTTAGATATTGAAAACCATTATTAATATAGTAGATATAATCATTGTCCTACATAAATTACATTTCAGAACGTTATACATTTTCAAAGAATTCGACACGCTACTCAAATATAAATTACACTATAAGGAAAATGACTACGTTACTATTTATATGAATAAGTGCAGCATAAGAATTATATATGCCGAAGTATATTTTTATTCAATTAGTATCAAACTGGCAGTGTATAATTCTAGTACTTTGTAAAATCTTATTTAATTGTTTAATTACTTGCCAGTCAATTGATTTAATGCAGAGTGCCCAGTTTTTCTTTATCTCTTCAACTATCAAATAATAACGTGAAAATAAATAAATTAAGATTAACATGCAATGTACTTAATTTAATTTATTGGTTAAATAAGGTCAGCATATAGTAGCCATCACAGATGCAGTAAGCCCTGTTTAAGTTTACGATCCTGGGTTTACGACGACACTGCCTGACGCTCGAAAGAATATCTTTAGATTGCAAGAGCTACCCTGAGTTATTATATCGAAATATTTACCTTATTCACAGAGCTTTGTCAAAGTAGAAATATACAGTATTAGCTAATTTCTTGGAAATAGTTCATGTAAAAATGATGTAGAGAGTTACCAAGACATGTTATAAATATCGTTATTTACAAAAACTAAATATATTCGGTGTTATTACTAAAACGTTAAATATTTATTGAATAGTTGCTCTAAAAAGTTTACGTTTTAAATGCACCGTGCTCGCTGAATGTCCGCCATCTTGCTCTTTTGTCTCGCTTTGCGTAGGTTAGATTATACTTGCGAAAAAAGGATAACGCAAATTAGCCTCGGGCGAGCACCCATTAAATTCCACACATAAAAGCGAAGAAGGATTTTTTAATATACGCACTTATTTGCTAGCACATTCCCATCATATGTATATAAAAACATATAATCTTATATGTTTTTGTATCTTCGAGAAAGTGTGAGTTTTTTAATATAATATAGATACAATGAATTCTTCTTACTTTGATAAATTATATAGTTATTTCGTTAAATATATTTAAAGAGTTTATAGTGGAAATGGTATTCCTAAAAATTAGAAATTGGATTTTAATTAGAAAATTGCGATCACATATCACAATAAAATATAATATTATAGATGATAATGTATTATTTCTCAAATCTTCGTGATTTAGAAAAGAACGATTTTATTTTATTTTAAACACAAATGAACCCGTTGTTATATAATAGTTTATACATAACGGTGAGAGCTCAGTCGTTTCCACCGGGTTTATTTCTGTGACTCATAATGTCACAAGTATTGCTGACCACGCCGCACCGCTCGTTCCTTTCTAGTTCTGTACTTTTATAAAAGCTAAATACATACAGGTTTCTTTTGCATAGATTTATGATTCTCAAAAAATTATTATATTTTTATAATATTGTATCTCTGAAGTCGTTCTGAGTATGCTATTTTTTCTTAATAGAACCACAACCACAATAGTCAGATATTATTACAAAAAATCCATTAATGTACAACAAACAAAAACCTTAAATATTCCAACACTCCGAATAATGAATTAGGCTTTAATCACATTTAAATTATCTATCGAGACACCTTGATTGTTAAAAAACAATATATAAGACATAGTGTCAGATTTTTTCTCATCCATTTTAATTTAAATTTACTATTTTAAGATTAACTTTCATCATATTTGTACAATGTCATTTAAACACATCGTGGTCAAAAATACAAGGAACGCTGGAAATTAAAATAACTAATTAAATTCAGATGAACTTTCATCATATTCGTACATCACAATTTAATCCCACTATAGTTAATAAAATAAAAGTTGCTAGGAAAACACTCGCACAAAGCGACGAGTACTTACCTAACTCGATTATCGGAACGGTATTACCGTCGAATAGAAGGAATCGTATCTTCCCCCAATAGGAGGTTCGTTTAAAGAAGTAATTACACGGGAGTAAGTTCGAGAGATCTTGCGGTGACGTCATTAGTATGCGACTCTCGTCACTGCCGGCTGAGGCGATAACGCAAATTCGTTTGGCCGAACATCCCGCTAATAGAGTTTCGCTAATTTATAAGACCGTAAAGCCGCAGCTAGACCGGACCTTCGTAAAACTGTCCGCGGTGGACGTAAAAAGGATTTCACCGTAGAACCTCTTACATATTTGATAGAGTACAATCTTTCGCCGTATTCCTCGGAAGTAAGCGCGCTTAATTATGAACAGCTCCAGCGAAATTATGCGAATTGTTTCTTGAAAACCCGCAGCGAATAAGATATCGTTTCTTGTTCTGTTTATTTATTTAATTGTATTCGTGTTTATTTTACTTATGTTCGCAGGTTTTTAGATAAATTTGGCCTTAAATAAAATGGAAACTGGTCGTATAAATCAATTAAATGTATTATTATACATATCTTCCAATTTTTGCCCTTGAGTTTGCTCGCGTTAATGTAATTTTAAAATTCGATTAATCTCGAGAACAGTCCGTTTTTTTGGATGATAGGTAAGTATCTCCGTTTTCTACACCCCTGATATATTGTACACGAAATTTTAAGGTTATCGTTCGAGTAAGTTAGGCGTGAACAAAGAAACAAACTCATATTCGCATTTATAATTAGTTAGAATATATATTACTACACCATTGTTTTGTAGGATATTTATTATTATGTTTGTAGTTAACTTTTTTTGGAGAAATTGATTTTAATAAAACTATTCATAACTTGTGATTTTTCTATGTTTACATAATAGACATGACTCATTTATCATCTCGTCAGGAATTTGCTTATATTAGCAGAATCTCAAAAAGTATTCGACGTGTTTCATCTCCGCCGCATGTGGATTATGAAAGATCTTCTTAATTAAAATCTCGATGTACACTTATAAGCCACAAGCCGACGCAGCACCTGGGGAGCCTTAAATTAGGTGGGTACTTGTATTCCCTAACCGCATACAACCACTGTTCGGATTAAAAAAATAACTTTCTTGGCTACGCCACAGTGGAATATGTACAAAATTATTTTAGAGCGACTGTTTATATTAAAGTAATTAATTCATGATCATGAATTATCAGAATACACAATTATGAGTTGTATATGATTAATACAGTAATCATTTAACTGCCAAAACATATTTACGATTTGTATATTTATTTTATTTATTATAACTATAAATTAATCGAGTCAATGTTTTTTACTTGTCTGTGTTAAACAAAAATGAAATTACAATAATCAGAAAACTACAAGTAATTGGTGTCATTAAATTCATTGCCAAAAGGATGCATATTCAGCAGGTTGCCTGTATTGCTTCGTTGCATAGTATCGCTTAATCGGTGACTGAGGTATTGACCAGCTCTCTAGTAACGTGACCTTTTCTTTCTCTTTCAAATCTCATTTTCTCTTCGAACCCTCCGGCTGCCCAAGTCTCTTCCTTGCTGCCGTGAACTCATACATGGCGGCCAAAAATACCGCCTCCAGCTCCGAGAGTAAGGAATCGGTGAGCACATAGGCCAACGCGGTGGCCTGGATGCCGTACCCTCTGATCACCCTCTGCGCCGGGATGCTCTGAGCATCGCCCGCAAGTTGGTGGCACGGAGAACATCGGCCCACACCCATAGACAAGACCCATAGACAATCAATATAAAAGTCAGTCCTACGTCAAACGAGACCCACGGCCTCTTTACTTTAACGTATCCCTAAAATTACTGTACCATAAGACATGTCTAATATTCTAAAATAAGATCATACAATTAGTTGCCTAAATAACAAATAATAACCTAACTGATGCTTACGAGTCTGTATGTAGCCCACGCTTCCTCGTCAGTCGTATATTAATCTGAAAAACACATTCAGGTTGACTGAATCAACTAATTTAGTGTGTTACTCCTTCTAACAAGGATAATGGACAATTTTATTGTATGTAAATACTATAAATTAATAAAACAGTTATTTTCCTATTTTTATAATATAATATCGGACTGGGCGGATGTTGTCCTGCCTTGATAAAAAGATCTTAAATACAACCGCAGTGCCACCTACCGGGTCCAATTGTGAATCTAAACAATTCTTGAATCCAATGGAACACGCACACAAAATTTCATCGAAATCAATCCAGCCGTTTAGGAGGAGTTCAGTGACGTACACACATACTGAAGAAATGTATATATAAAGATTATGATTTTATCTGGACTATGATTTTATCCGGACTATGATTTCAGTATCACTGTAAAGTTTTTCAACAGCTAGTGGATTAAAATTACCTTGTACATAAAGTACATATATATATTTTTTTAAACTTGGAAATATTTCATACCTCGAAATTAACTAAGAATCCTAATCCAAAAGAATAATAATACAAATGCATTTTTTATTTGCAGTATCTAAACTGTAATAAGTAATTTTAAATTACTTAAACAAAAATTTGATTCACGCAGCCGGCTTACTCCTTTAACATTCATTACGCAAAATAGCCATCTCAGAGTGAGATTAAAATAATTATGTCTGAGTAAAGCGTAACGTGACGGTAAATATTCATAATTTATTTAGAAACATGAGGGCTCGCAGAACCCACGCTGTTTAGTCGACTTCACAGTCATTACATCGTCTCAGCCACTTTATGTTACGAAAATTTCATTTTACAGTATCTCTGTTCCCTCAAAATGTTGGTCTAATTCGCTTAGTTGACATTCTGTCGTGGATTTTAATAATGAATTTGAAATAGCCGTCGGACATGCGGTTGTTTCTGGTATGAGTTTATATTTTAATAGTAGAGAGAGGTCGTTTTAGAAGATTTTCTTTAAAACTCCTTGAAGTTATACTTCTTTTAACGCGTTTGGGAAAAATGATGAGAGCGAATTTTAATAATGCGTGCGCACTACACTACACATTACCAAATTTCCGTCTTTTGTTTTTAAACCATTATTGTTTGTGTATAATTAAGGTGGATGATATTTTTTATAGTAGGGGAGAGTGGGGGAATTGGGAACACTTAACTTCAAACGCTAAAAAATAATAGAAAAAAGTTATAAACTAAATCAAACTTTATTGCTACATGAACTTTAGTTATCTATGTACTTAGTAGTCATAAAACGTTATTTTAAATTTACGTTTTAATAAAAATTTAAACCAAAACAAAAAACATTGCCGTTCCTGTTTACCCGATACCCTATGGGGTATTTGAGATCATCCCGTGGGGGAAATGGAAACGGTATGAGATAATTAAAAAGACGTTTGATCGATCTTTCTTACGTACTTACAAGGCATCTGAAATAATTTGTAAAGTTTAAATAGTTTTACACAATCAACCAGCAGTACTATGGGTAATTAGGAGGGTAAGGGGTAATTGGGAACGTTCCAAATTACTCACCTAATGCCGTTCCCAATTACCTGAATCAGTCAATATACATAAAAATTGCCGCCACTCTCAAAAACATTTTTTACTACCTTCAATCTATGTTGCATTTGAAAACAAATACTATGTGTATGATATGAGCAAAAACACAATACCTTTGAACTCAAAAATATGATACTTACATGTGTTATAACTGATGACAAAAATTATATCAAAAATACAAAAATAATTGTTCAACTTACCGTGACAAAACTAGTGCGTCCTTTCAATCCCACTTTCGCATACGCAATGAATGGCTCTGCATTCAGCCGTACAATAGCTTCGCGACAGTGTTGTACGGGGAGATGTACTATTTATCTAACTGTTCCCAATTACCCGCCGTTCTCAATTACCCTACTCTCCCCTATCTCATAACGTTAAATAAGGTCGCTTAATGTTACTATCAAAATTTTTTTATAATTATAAAATCATGGTTTTTTGTATCTATCAACATATCTTCTTATTCAAAATATATTACTTAAGAAGGTTGAATGATTATTATTATAATATATTATTATTATAAAAATGTAACACTAAATTGAAGACGTTGCTGTGGCTCAGAAATTCAAAATTAAAACGTAGCGTCATCTATGAAATATCTTTTTCTCGAACTGACTACGCTATTGACCTAGCAAGGTCTTAACAGCTTCACCGGTCTACTAAGGCGAGCGCTTAAGGCACTCAGCCGATTTTATAATGGCAACCAGCTCAAGGATGCACGGCACACCTCGGCTTGGCTGTTGCCCGTTGCATGCAAAAATCGCGACCTATCTTAGCTAACCTAGCTAACTATTCATATATGTTTGAGTTGTCGAGACGCATATGAGTACCAGCATATCCGTCCCGACAACCCCTCCATATATTTTTATCGGAAAAATTTGGAGAGTTTTTCAGTTCGATAAGGGAAAAAATCTTTCACAAAATAACACTTCCACAAAGATGTGTAGCGTGTAGGCGTGCACGTGTGTGGAGGTGATAGTGTAGTGTTGTAGCAGTGATGTATGGGTGTGTCACCGTATCGCGCAAGCAACGCACTCAAGGGCTCCCTACCGAGGGATCGAACCTAGGCTTGAGCCGCTGCCGTGGGAGGCCTAATCGGGTATATCAAATATCTGTAATAGTCGGTTCTACAGTTTTCTACCAACAAGTTAAAGCGCCATCTGTTCGAAACATATGAAACTAACAATTAACAACAATAATCAACAACGACAATCATTTAATTTGAAATTATATTGATATTCGAGTATATATACATTAAGTTGTGCCAAAAAAAAACGAATTTTTTTTTTTGCGCTCAGCCCAAAATATCTCGGAAGATGTCCCAATGAGCTCCAGTTAAAAGCGGAGCTCAAAATTCCAATTATAAGAGGTTCTCCATAGAACTTAAAATTTTTCCATACAAATAGTATGGGAGAAATGGTTTTTTATTACCTTTTGTCCTGCAAACTGTGATATTTAAAAAAAACCGATGGGTGGACCTTTTTATTATTAAATTTGCCACAAAATTTCACTTGAGTCGAATTTCTATCTTCACTATTTGATTTGTTATACAGCTTTGAAATTCAAATATCAGTTTTTTGCATATTTTAGCTAAACTGTAGTTAGACAAAAATATTCAGTGGCAAATTTGTAGTATTTCTTCGTGAATTAACTAAGTACATTAACTTCGTAAATTATATACATATATATATATATATATATATATATAAGCGTAATGTTCTACTTGACTTGTTACAATTGGGAAAAATGTAACACTAAATTGAAGGCGTAAAAGTATAATCTGCCGAGGAAATTATTGAATTCTTATTTAGATATATCTTAGGGATGATTCTTATAATAACAACAAGGAATGCTACATAATGTTCGATATAGTAAATGAAATCATGATCAAAACTATACGTAGAATACTAAATAGATATATTCATGGAGCCGTTCTAATGTAGATTTACGTCCGGAAGGAAAAGCCGCTGAAAGTGGACCGGATATCATATTAAGTCGCCTTTGTGGCCACTTACGATGGTCCTACTGTAAATATTCGTATATTCTATTTTATAGGTAAAATATTTTATAGATACAGACAAAATTCAAATACGTATATTTTTATATATCGTAAATTTTAAATATATCAATTTTGCTGTGACTACTACATCTGTAAAATATATTAAATCTATAAGATTAAATTCATTTTGTGTATACAAGGAATACATTATGATCATATGAAGATATTCGGATGAATGAAAATGAAACAAATTTTTTATTCAACGTTAGTCATGAGAAGACTTTCTTAAATACAAATATCTTTATTTCTAGTATATTTTACATAGTATAGCCTTAACTATGGCCCCAAACTAGGCACTGCCTGTCTAATGGAAGCCTAATGACTGATTGAAATTACCTTTAATCAATGGGGGCGCGTATTTTATTTATAATATTTAAAGGAATTACATGTTTAGAATTAAAGTTAAAGCAAAGAAGAAACAAATCATATAAGAACTTAATAAGTGTGAGTGTTTATTAATAAAAGTGTGAGAAGGGGTGTGTGTAGGTTGGATTAGTGTGAATGTAAAAGTGAGTGAATGTGCGTGTCTATGCTATGTCGTATGATAGATGCGTGTAATTTTTGGAATGCTAATAGAGTATTTTGAGTATATTTTCTGTCTGTTCATATGAAATACTATGAAGCCATCTTTTGGTGGCAGTTTTCACATGGTAACGTGAGCAACGTATGAAGTTGTAGTTTTAGAAACTTTATTGTACACGTATGGACTTAGAAATCTAGGCATTCTTTAAGCAAAGGATGAATTGGCAGCTGGAATGGTCACGTTAAAGATGCGTTTTTGTAGCAGTGTGTTGAGATTCTTTACTTTTGGTATCCGCGTGTGCATCATAATAGTGGTTTTTAGAATAAATAATGAATGTTTAAAACACTACTACCTATCTAAAAAAATACTTACCGAGAAGACTTTTCAATATATTTGATTAGGATTAATAATAAGACTATTTTAACATTCAACCAGAATCTCATTTGATATCAAGTAACAACTACGGTCTAAGATGGTCAAACATTAAGCCTAGAGGATGACTGATGTCAAATGTAGTTGTCAGAACACATCTATAGCATACTTGGCAATAAATTTTCAATTTGAGAATAGTTTCAACTAGAGAACTAGCCAAGGAAGTTTATAAAAAGCTATATTGCTTTCTAAAAAAAACACAGGCTCTTTCCAAGGATTTCAACATTTTTTTTTTAAATATCATATTTGGCAAACGAATAGTCGGTTTACTTGATCACCGTCGTCTAAAGACACTAGTGACACCAGGGGAGTTACAAGTGCGTTGCCAACCTGTATTTCGAGAGAACAGGGGGAGTAATGGTGAGAGGGACAGAAAAAGAGGAGGGGAAATGGGCCTCCGGCGCTCTCACTGACCGAAAGAAACGCAACAATGCAAGCACTGTTACTTCACGTCGGTTTTCTGTGAGAGGGTGGTAATACCCCGGACGAGCCAACCCATTCATTCTGGAACCAATAATAGCATCAGTGTGGCTCTACCGTCTACAACCTTTATCCACATTCATCGTTTCCAATTATTTTTCTATGAAATGGGTACTAAAAACAAAATAGTTGTAATAACATTTATATTTTGTCATAATAAGTACGTCTACGTTATTTATTATCCTATTAATATATTTTGTACACAAAGAAGAAAACATAACGTAGGTGGTAGAGCCACGCTGAAGCTATTACTGGTTTTAGCATGAATAGATCGCCTCGCCCGGAGTAGTACCATCCTGTCACAGAAAAACGACGGGAAGAAACAGTGCTTGCATTGTTGAGTTTCATTCGGTCAGTGAGAGCGTCGGAGGCCCACCTCCCTCCCTCTCCCTTTCCTCTCTTCCCCTTCCCATTCCCCATTCCCCACCAACACAGGCTGGCAACACACTTGCGACTCCTGTGGTGTTGCTAGTGTCTATAGACGATGGTGATCACTTAACATCAGATGACCACATGTTCGTTTGCGTCGTATGACTTAAAAAAATAAATACGCAGGAATTCGTTTACCTTACTCCCACATAGCAAGAAAACGCATTGCCGAATGCTATTATTGTTTATTAAAACTTTTATAACTTTATTTTAGATGTAGGTATTGTAAGAAAACAATTTATAGATAATGATCACGTGTCTACATAGTAAAACAAAAAAAATGGATGAAATCTGTCCAGCATTTTTGCGTGATGCGCACACAGTGGTAAACTTTATAATTTTATTTATCTAAATATATACAAATCCAGTACTATCAACTCCGAAACTACTCAACCGATCTTCAAGTACAATTTCTTTAAGTTCCTTAAGTACAATTTGGTCCAACTTGAGAGATAGGGTAATTTATATTTCGATTAATCGCATCAATATTTCTTAATTACAAATGAAATTATTGTCAATGTTAATTATTGTTATCAATCCTAAGTTTCATCAGTTTCGAACAGACGGCGCTTTAAATTAGTTTGTTGGTAGAAAACTGTATAACCGACTATTATAGATATCATAGCTGTTTCCACATTTTAATTTTGAATTTTTACCTGAGCCACAGAAACGTATGGTCAGATCAGCATATAATGTAATATAAATTAAGATAAGATAAAAGGATACGTTAAGCATATGTCGTACAGAGAAGAGGTCATTTTCAAACAACACTATCATTCACACCGACTGATTAAAAGTATAAACATTCATTATAATTCTTCCTTTACATGATCCTCTTCGTTAAATTACTTCTTACTATTAAATAAATTACTTCTTTATAGATACGTAAATATTGAACACCAAAATACACCTGAGTAAATAAAATGTCCAGACAATTCACTAGTTATTGTAATCATAACAAACGAAATCTTCAATAAAATATATAAAAATAAACTTGTCAATATTTGTAAGGAGAATGGACACTAACAGCGTCTATATTTCGATATTTAAAGGATCTACTAAATTCACGAAGACAAGAAGCGGTCGCACCGCGTGCTCACAACAGCGGGACCGCATTCTATTCTGCTTCTCCGAGCCACTTACCTTTACCCTTTATTCGAATAGCTCGATTTACCTGTCTGTCGATCGTTTTACTTCCCTCTAATACCGGCCGATCTAAATTCATATGACCGGGAAAAACATTTATGTCCGGAATACTTTCGCCTCCACCGACTTCGGGCGCTGGCACCCACCTACAACGACCTCTGTACGTTTGAGACACAATTGCAATTGTTTGCATTTTTATCTACTTGTTTTCGTGGGGTGAATATTAATGCAAGTCTTTGTTTGAGGTATGCAAACGTAATATTGCACTGAAAATTTGTACGAATTCGTCATATTTACTTTACCGGAGTTTTGTATTTGGATATAAAAGCGTGAAATAAGTAACATTTATTGTATAAAGTAGATAATTCTTTAAGCATATTTGTATGATTAATATCCGACAAGACAAAATAATATGGATGATTTATAAACGGCAGACATATTACAGATATGGAACTTTTGGTTATAAAAACTTCGTCTCTATTATACCTAGAGTGTCCTAATAAAAGGGAGTATCGGACCGTAACAAAAGCTTTTATAACATTTTTATATGAGAAACTAAATAACAATCTTCTCTGTAAAGTAATTTATTTTATTAAACCATATACGTAATTGGTATATTGCTGTTATCTTATACGATGGATTACTTTAAGTACAAAATTATTTTTTCTACGTTTAAAATGGATTCATATTACTAATTATTCATTTAAAAATAAATGTTCACAAATATTTTTTTTATATGTCTATGAGGCAAAGGAACAGGCGGGTCAGTTGATGTTAAGTGATCACTGTCGTCCATAGACAGTAGCAACACCAAGGGGGGTCGCAAGTGCATTGCCAACCTGTGTTTTTGGGATAAAGAAAGAGGAGGCGAGGTGGGCTCCGACGCTCTCAATGACCGAACGAAACGCAACAATGCAAGCACTGTTACTTCATTTCAGTTTTCTGTGAGAGTGTGGTACTACCTCGAACGAGTTGATTTTACTCTTTCATGCTGAAACCGGTATTGGCTCAGTGTAGCTTTACCATCTACAGTTAATTGATAATAATAGTATATACAAATTATAGGCGTTGTGTTTAATTTTAACCATATTGTTAATATTTAAGTATTATAATAAATATTATATACTTATAATTTAGATATGTATGTTTAATATATTTAATTTAAAATAAAAAATAATAATGTGTGATTCGAATACTCTAAACTATGATCCTCATAAGTCAGTTCAGCTCATAAAATGCTGGTACTTACTCTGTATTCTGTAAATAGCACGTAAAGTTTTACAACTAAGAAAGATTATCGCACTATGTTATGACGAGCCTGTCGACTCGTACTCTTGTCAAAGACTAAGTATGAAATGTAGACAAAGATATGACAAGCGATTCATCTACCCATTCAAACTTAAGTCATCAATCCACTATAGTTTATATTTTCGAATTAATCTTGATTTCTGTTTTAAACATTATACAAACATTATTATCTTAAAAAAAGATTGTTGACATTGTATTTACTTAGACAATAAATTACCTCTGTTAAGACAAATTATTTTGTCGTTATATGTACTTAATATTTAAAAAATGTTATGACAAACATTAATTATATATATCTTATTTACGCTGCATAGTAACAGCAGTTTTTAACTACTTAAAGAAACTCGTAATAAGTTTTAGTTATATGAGTTAATCAAAGTATAACTTTTAAATAAATGACCCTTAATACATCATTCTTTTTGGTGTTAATTCTAATTTAATTTACAGTTTAATACTTGATATTAAAATAAAATTTATTATATCAGTAAAATAGAATTAGAATGACATTTTAAGTGATTATTAAAACTTTTAGTAACTTAAATTGTGTCATATTTCACACAGAAATCTGTAAAAATTGTGCTCTTTTTCTTAGGGTTTTTGTTTTTCATTATACATTGTTTTAGAGTTCCGGCTTCGTAAGAACATTAGATCAAATCTTCCTTCTACAGTACGACCATATAGTGACATAAAATACTGAACATCAATTTGTCAATTCTGTCAATATTTTTCAAGAATATCCCTATAGTCTTCTCCCTCACTCATTCATTTTTTACATGGATAGTTTCTAACATATTTTTTAATGTATTCATAGGAATTTTCAAATATTTTCTTTCATTTCTTGTTCTTGCAATCACCACCGTTCTGTAATGATACGGTTACATACAGTCAAGTATTGATTATCAATTCGTTAGATATATAAATAAAAGTATATAATAAAATCATTATAGTAAATACGTATGTATATAAAACACGAATTTAAAAGAAGTGTCACATCTGGCATATATACAAATTCATCATCACCTGACGAGAAGCGAGACGTCACGTCCGTTGCCTGAGCTCGTCTCATGCAAGTAATCATAATACCATAAAACTTTTGCACTTCGACAAAAACCGCCAGGAACCGACGTATCTCAGAGAACTCTCTACGGGTAATCAGAACTTAATGAAAAGTGCGCCCGCTCGTCTGACAAGATCCTACCCAAATTTTAGGGGTCACGTAAAATATTAAAGCAACGAGATGAAGTGGCCAGAGATTCATTGCCTTTTTGCCTTGTTTTTATTATTCGTAAATAAGACACCCCTACACGTTTCTGTGTTCATAACATAAAACCGGGCTGCTGTAAACTTGCTCTTCAACGACGATGAGTTTTCAAACTCACTTTATGAACGTTACTTAAAGAGCCATATTTAATATGATAATAATACATATATGTTTTTGTGTATGGACCTGTTGTATTTTTTCTCATATCAAAGAAGGCAAACGAAGAGGTGGGTTACCTGATGTTCAGTGATCAGCACCGTGCATAGACATTAGGAACACCAGGGGAGTCGCAAGTGCTTTGCCAGCCTATGTATGAAAAGGGGGGAAGAGAAGGGAGAGGAAGAAGGGAAGGTGAGTCTCCAGCGCTCTCGCTGACCGAACGAAACGCAACAATGCAAGCGCTATTACTTCACGTCTGTTTTCTGTGAGCGGGTGGTATTACCCGGGCGACCAGTTCATGCTAAAATCAGTAATAGCTTCAGCGTGGCTCTACCACCTTTTTTTTATTTACTTGGGGAAATCCATTATGGATACGCCACCCTCTCGGGAAGCATAGTGGGTTATGTCCGACTCGCGTGGACTAAAACCTCACGGTGTACCGGTGATTCTACCACCTACAAATTCTATTTCATATATCGCTTGCACCTTTACATTGAATAGCTTAAATCTAATCCTTACTAATATTATAAAAGTAGATGTAGTAATGGTAAATTTTTCTAAACCCGTCTAGCTATCTAACTCTGTAGCCAAACACCTATAAGTGTGTTTCGGTAACAGCTCTTGAAAGCCTCTAGCACGTTTATTTATGTAGAACAGGTGAAATTGTAATATAACACTAAAACCTATGATATAAATTATGAATCTGCGTGTTACGTTTTCACGCCTCGAATACTTTCCCAAAAATTATAAAATTGCATACTCGTTAAAAGAGGCACGGAAAAGACCAAAAGATACTTTTTATCCAGAATAAATGTAGTTTCCGAGCTATAGGTCAAATCTACATAAACGCAAACGAATATGCGAGTAAAAACTAGTATGTTATATTTCAAAATGATATAAAATCTAACAACTTTGAAAGAGCAATTCTTGTATATTTTTATATTGTTATATATCCAGGAACTCGGAAGCGACGTCAGCTATTGCCGTGGAACTTAGTATGTAGGTGGTTTCGAGGACCATAAGTCGATCTAGGTAGAATTCGTTCATAAAACTTTTTTAGCTAAGTTTTCAGGCAATGAAAAAATATAGCTAGAATATACAGGAAAATTTCGCCACCGCTGTCAAAACAAAGATAGCTCAGATGGAAATCGACTGTTTCGAAAATCCGTCTAACCCCAGTTCGAATCCGAGTAACAGCAAAACAGATATCTTATTTTATTTTTATTTTTTTAAAGATGCTAATTTTATGAGGCAAACCTAACAGTTTATTTTAATTTAATAAATGTATTTTAAAGAACCGAGCTAGGAACTCATCCAGGTACTCTGTATTATCTATAATTGATTATATCATAGTACGAGTATAATATTACGATACAATTATTCACGCATATATATTAAACACACATTTTATATCTATGAGCGCTTATGAACGTCAAAAACTACCACCGGTTCGAAAACAATCCAGCCATCGAGAAGAACCGGCAATAAACTCGATCGGATACATTTTTTTTTACATACTTTTAAATACATCATACAGCTTATAGTGGATGTACATAGAGGAGTCAATTCCAGACATCACTATCGTTCACATACTGATCCACTCTATAATATCCTTTTGACACTAACACCCGCTTGACATTGCGCTTAAATTTGCAGTCCGGCAAATCGGTAACATGTTTTGGGACTTTATTGTAAAACCTAACACTGTTACCTAAGAAACTATTACTGGTTTTACTAAGTCTGAAACATGGAACGATCAGTTTATTACAGTTTCTAGTATTTACATTATGCCGGTCTAAATTCATTTTCAAAATTTTTACGGACATACATTAAATTATCAAGAATGTATTGGAAGGGTAGAGTTAAGATACCGAATTCCTGGAATTTCGTTTTTAATGATTCGCGAGGTCCCATATTGTATATTGCTCGAACTGCCCGTTTTTGTAATAAAAATATGGTGTCTACCTCAGCAGCCGTACCTCACAGCATAATACCGTAAGACATTATGCTATGGAAGTAAGCGAAGTAGACTAACCTAGCAGTGGCAATATCTGTAAGCTGGCGAATTTTATTGCGAATGCAGCAGAACTTAATCTGCTCGCCATTTTTTTAATGTGAGGGCTCCATTGTAATTTGGAATCTAATGTAATTCCCAAGAATACAGTATTGTCAACTAACCCTACTAGATTCCCTTCGATCTTGATTCTACTATCAACCTGTCTAACATTGGGTAAAGTTAATCTTATACATTTCATTTTAACAGCATTTAACAATAAATTATTCAACGCAAACCAATGACAAATTTCATTTAAAGTATTATTCAGATGCCCAACCCCTGAATCTATCCTTTTCACTTTAAATATTAGAGAAGTATCATCCGCAAAAAGCACCATGTCAGCAGAGTTTTTAACCATTGTTAAACATGTCCGGTGTTATTGCTAAAAAGTTAAAAAAGTATTAAATACTCGCTTTAAAAAGGTTTGGTACTAAATGCACCGCGCTCTGCCGAGGCAAGTTCCCGTTATCCTTTTTCGCAAGTCTAACCTAACCTAGTCAAAGCGAGACAATAGAGCAAAATGGAGAACATTCAGCAAGCGCGGTACATTGAATACGTAACTTTATAAAGCAAGTATTCAATACGTATTTAATTTAATTGTAATAACACCGGTCATGTTTATTTCAAAACATTATCGTCATTAATAACGGAAAATATAGAGTTCATGTAATTTTGAGTCTCATCCAGAAAGACCTGGAGGTATAGAAAGTTAATAGCATAATGTAACCGTATAGAGGAAGTGTAAAGAAAATTTTCTAATATTAAAATATGACGAACATTTAAAGTGAACGAAGTTAGAGCTTAACGTATTATGTAGTCGATAAAATTATTGTCGATTGAAAAACCAAAATATAATTTAAACGGGACGAAGTTAGAGCTCAACATAATTGTAGTCGACACAGTTATTGTCGATTGAAAAGCTACAATATAATTTAAACGGAACGAAGTTACATCTTTCCATATTTTGTACTCAATAAAAGTTATATCGATTAAATAACCAAAATATATAGTTAAATTCTTTATTATAAAAACCCTGTTAAGTCTGTGAGTTTATTTCGAGCCAAGTTATGGAAGTACATAAGTATCTGGGGAAAAAATTCCTGACTTAAGCTTTTCATATGTCACTGCAATATCATACATTTGATACATATCATACATTTCATATCATACATACATATATATACATACATATATATACATACATATATATACATACATATTTATACATACATATATATACATACATACATATCATACATTTTAAATGACATTATTTGCTGATCTACTCTACGATATAGTCTCCTTCTATTTTTAATTTTATGAGTATCCGTCCAGCCATTTAAGTATAACTGAATGACAAATATTTAAATAAACATACATTAGCAACTATAATGTAAGAGATGTATTAAATTAGATAGTAACAAAACAAATGCTAGGCTATATCACATTTTTTTGTATGTCGAACAATCTTCATAAATTAGGTATATTAGGTGTAACCAATTCAATTAATGCGCCTAGATACGATTCACAAATAACTTATATTTTTGGTAAATTTAACAATGTAATAGGATATAATATTTGTTCTAGATAACAAACTGACGATAATAAACGTTTTATATAAATACCTCATCTCTAAAATGCTCGATCTTACAGCGGTAAAGTTACCGAACTTTTTTTATTTACGTGAGTGTGAAATTGAACCAAAAATTTGAATTATACCTTTATTATATTATTATTTGATATTCGACTTTGTCGTGCTCGTTCATGCCAATCTAAACTGCTTTTTGCTGTTTCTAAGCTCATTTATTGTCCCAATTGGATTTTTAGCAAATGTATTGTTATATATCAACTGAATTGCAGTATATTGTAGAGCAATATTTTCACTTTAAGCTCAATGCTTGGATTGGGATTGTTTACTTGATTGTTAAGATTTGACAGACGAAATGAATATATATGTTTCATTCAAATATTCTATTCGTTTAGATAAATTTATAAGATTCTTTCTTCTCTGGAATGTAAATGACCTTTTTCATATATTTCTCGATGTTTAATTGAACTTCCATCTCCATTCATGCTGCAATTTTTTTTCAAACGCACTCTAAAGTCACTTAGACCATATATTTGCTATTCGTAGTTCTACGACATACTATAAATTAAATAATCACAACTATATTATCATCTAAGCTCTATTTGTATTCTTGTAATACAATTGTCATTAAAAGGTCCTTGAATAAAACAGTAAAGTGTGCAATATATTTAAGATAATTGCTACAAAAATTGCATTTTCTTATGCATATTTCATTGTTAAAATATTTGTGTAACATAAATGGCTACCATTAAGATAAAAGTATGGAGCCATCGAGAACGTTCCATAATTCTTTGTTGATGTAATTTTATTATATTATTGCAACGAAAAAGCGTTTCAATGTATTGTAATAAAGTGGCTCTTTCTACAAAAACAATTTAAACTGAATTATTCCTCCATTCTGGCAATAAGTCCGGGCTTACATGTTGTATAATGGTATGACCCGACAAACAACTTTAAGTGTATAACATATGGAAATTTACGTAGTCGAGACGCATCAAGAATAAACTTTCTATTGAATCCTAGTATATAGCGGATATCAAGGAACACGACGAGACTGTGCTGTTGACACTTAAGCTTTTATATATATGCTCTTAAAACATTTTCATATGAATATGAAGACTGTTTGTTCAACTTATACCTATCGTTATAAATCATAATGTTGTTACAATAAATATACAAGGAAATAGGTGTTGCATAAAAATAATAATGTCAGAATTAAATATACCAAGTACTAGCCAAAGACCGTTCTCTAAATACCTCGATGGCAGCAAAATAGAGTATACTATACTGTATTTTTTCTTAGTACAGTCAAATTAGCGAAGTATTACCACTGAAAATCCTAATTTGATTGCAATTGAAGTTTATACACTGAAACTCTTGGTTTTACAGAGTAAAATTAACATGAAAAATGTATTAACAGTTTCTCGAAATGTATAAGAAGCTGACGCTTAAATAGCAATTATCTGATGATATTAGTTAAGAATGCGTAATTTTCATGTATATAAAGTAAATTTCATGTGTATAAAGTCCACACATTAAAATTAAAGTAAATTTCATGTGTATAAAGTTAATTTCATGTAAATTTCATGTGTATAAAGTCCACACATGCTGTTAAAAACCTCTTTGTGTTTTATAATGAATATAATTACTAGTATAAAACAAAGTCCCCTGCCGCGTCTGTCTGTCTCTTTGCGATAAGCTCAAAAACTACTGAACAGATTTTCATGGGATTTTCAGCAGTAAATAGAGTAAGGGAGTTTTAGGCATATAATTTGTTGTTTCTCTCTATTATCAAGGTGGGACAACATCCGCTGGGCCTGCTAGTTTAAGTTAATTAGTGATTAAAGTAGTAAATTAATTAGTAATTAAAGGCTAGTTTAGTAAAAAGAACAGATTCTATGTCAGAGGGTGATTTCGACAAATGGCTATGAAAGTAATTGCATAGAAATTAAAAATTTTATTCTATTAGGTTAGTATTAATGTCCTAATTTACTGACTGTAAAACGGACCTGAAAACTAAAAAGGCCTAAGCCTAGTTCAACTAAATAACCTTAGTGTACAACCGGAAAACATCACTCGCTCACTCACTTGAATATTTCGTGATGACAATAGGAATCGATGAGACTAGATAAACTTGCTTGTGACGTCAATTCAATGTGCTATATCAGAGTAAACTGACCTTTAAGTCTATCATAGACGGGTTAAATACATTTCCACGAAACTTTACGGATAGCTCACTTTAGTAGTTTCAGATAACACAGTTTGCGCAGGAATTCAGATAAACTTGAAGATGTTCCTCCTAAAAAGTTATTGTCGAAATTGGATTACAAAACTTTATCGAATACTAGCTTGCATTAGTGGATTTCCTTTGTTGCAAAAGGCTTAAAAACTAAGTAGTATCAGGTTAAATGTAATATGATCCATTTTATGTTAAACTAGCCTCTGCCCGCGACTTCGTTCACGTGGAATAGTTACTTCGGGCTAACTCTACCACGCAGCGGAGGCTATCGAGAGGAAAAAAACCCCGATTTTTAAACATTCTTCATTGGTATTCCGCTTCTATTGGTCTTAGCGTGATGATATATAGCCTATAACCATTCCCGATAAATGAACTATATAAACATTGCAAGAATTTTTGAAAGCAGACCAGTAGTTCCTGACATTACCCTCTACAACGTCACAAACTCACAAACTTTACCTCTTTATAAGTCTTTATTATTATAGATAGTATAGATGATCTACATGGTTTAATTACATATTTATATAATAATTACGATTTTATTTATGAAAAAGTATATAGTAATTTATTTGATCATAAAAATGATTCGAATCAAAGTAAATAAAAATAAAACTATTTGTTTTCATTGCTGAATGCAAGCAGAGAAAATAATATCCAGGGATGCAATTAAATTTATAAAAATTAAATACCCACATTGTTTATTTATCAAGAAATTGAAACCATATAACGTTGGACAAAACAATCTTTAGAAGTTTCTGACGATGTTTTATAATATAATATTAATTTTGGTTATAGAATATCTTCTGATCGATCATCCATACAAATAAAAACACACGTGAACGAAAATCTCACAAAATGCCTTTTGACAATCGATATATTGGCCATGTGATCACGACATTTGCATATATACAGAATTCGGAATAATATAGACGCAGAGAACTTAAGTTATTTGAGCTAGCAAAATACACGATCTCGTATATGGAGTGTGGCGTCATGCACTAAATACAAAGCCGTATAATCGTAACGTGCTAACAATATATTCTCATCTCTCGACGTTTCGTCAGGACTTTAAAAGTTTATAACAGTAGGTTAAAACCATTTGACCATTACCGAATCCTAATTAAAACAATAATCGTATAATATTTAAGTTATTAGTATTAAAGTATTAGTATAATTTTTGTAGGTGGTAGCGCCACGCTGAAGCTATCACTGGATTCAGCATGAATAGGTCGGCTCGCCCGTGTTAGTACCATCCTCTCACAGAAAACCGACGTGAAGTAACAATGCTTGCATTATTGTGTTTCTTTCGGTCAGTGAGAGCGCTGGAGGCCCACCTCTTCTCGCCTTCCCCCTCTTCTCTTCCCTTCCTCCCCCTCCCCAACACAGGCTGGCAACGCACTTGCGATTCCTCTGGTGATGCTAGTGTCTATGGGCGGTGGTGATCTTAACATCAAATAACCCACCTGTTGCCTCCTATAATATAAAAAAATACAGTAAATATTTCGTTGATTACCTTTCAAGTTGAATCACCTATTGGTATACCACCAATATCGAATGTGTAGATAGGTTGTATTTTTAATTTGAATAAAGCAATACTTATTAAAAAGAGTGAAATAAATTCGGCCTTTACAAAAAATGAATTTCGTACTCCCAAAGGCCAGACTTTGTGGCGCTGCTCTTTGACTCGACCCAGTCAAGATTACGCTGTCACTTGTCCACCTTACTCGATGTTCTCGATTTTGCTAAAATATAAGAATAACACAATTTAATACATCTATTAACATAATAAGAATATCAGAGTGTTTATTTTAAGTGTAAAGAAGATACGGTTGTTAACACTAGATACTAATGATTGACTTAATTGCTAAGATTTTCTATATTATTTGAGTAAAAAAGGAAATATTTATAAATAAAAACATAAAGTTAACGTTATTAAGATACAATATATTTTCAGCCGCTTTCCGTAATACTAATGACTTACTATAGACTATATCGGGGTTGTTACTAATGGCCTGAGACGCTATTGGTCGATGTTATGTTTTAATGTCGGGTAGTTATACTGCGAACGGCCCACATAAGAGGCGGCGTTTTTTTTTTGCGGTCTGGGGGTTAATTTCGCTCCCGCACACCCGATTAGAGCTCCCACGGCAGCGGCTCAAGCCTAGGTTCGATCCCTCGGTAGAGAGCCCTTGAGTGCGTTGCTTGCGCGATACGGTGACACACCCATACATCACTGCTACAACACTACACGATCACCCCCACACACGTGCACGCCTACACGCTACACATTTTGGTGGAAGGGTTTACTTTTTTTCCCTTATCGAACTGAAAAAACTCTCAATTTTTTGATAAAAATATATGAAGGAGTTGTTGAGGCATATATGCTTGGTACGCATATATGCATATACGTTTCAACAACTCAAACATATATGAATAGTTAGCTAGGTTTGCTAAGTTAGGTTGCGATTTTGCATGCAACGGGCAACAGCCAAGCCGAGGTGTGCCGTGCACCCTTGAGCTGGTTGCCAATATAAAATCGGCTGAGTGCCTTAAGCGCACGCCTTAGTAGTCTGGTGAAGCTGTAAAGGCCAAAAAATTAAGGCCAATAGCGTAGTCAGCTCGAGAAAAAAAAAGGCGGCGTTTTTCGTGTTGACTCACTCTTTTAGTGGCCGTCGTAGTGTGCAGTTCATCAATATCATGTTTGAATAATTTTGAAATATTCCTAACAATATTATTAATTTAAAGTAATTCGCATCTTCCAAAAATAACAATAAGTTAATAGGAAAACAAACAGGAAAGTTTTAAACCGCTAGTAAAGTATGAGAGTACTCTTAAATGCTCATTCGAGGAGATGCAATTCGACACACGAATTCGATTTATGAACACTTTACTCGTACGTGGAACACCTAAACATAATGTGAACATATCTACACATGATGTGCGTGTAAAAAGATACGGCTATCGTAAAAGCCCCACTGAAAATAATTTCAGAAATGTTAGTCGTTTTTCGCGAGACATTCGGTGGTAGGACCCGCATAAAAGTTGAACATCAGACCGCCTAATGGATTAGAAGAATTGCCTTCAATCGTAAAGCCTTACACATTGGTTGATGCCTAGGGAACTAGTAAAAACAATAATCTATGTTATTCTTGATGTCATTCTGTGTATGTTAGTAAGGCAGACCAATTTGTAATGACATAATTCATTGTTGACGTCTCTACAGATATATCTACTAAATCGATTCAATAACATTATGAATGTTAGCTTTGATTTTTATACTAGAAGTAGAATAGGTAAATTTCCTATTATTTAAATTCGAGGTCTTGCATTGAACTGGAAATGCTCGTTATAAGGCTTCATTTAACCGTCAAGTGCAACTTAAATAAATGTTACCTTTAATTATTATCTATCTATACTAATATTATAAAGAGGTAAAGTTTGTGAGTTTGTGACATTGTGACGTAATAGGAGGTAATCTCAGGAACTACTGGTCCGATTTCAAAAATGATTTCAATGTTATATAGCTTATTTGTCGAGGATGTTATAGGTTATATAATCAAGCTAAGATCAATAAGAGCGTATCACCAATGAAGAATGTTTAAAAATCGGGGGTTTCTTTCTTCTTGAGAGCTTCCGCTGCGTGTTGTCGTTAGCCCAAAGTAACTATTCCACGCGAACGAAGTCGCGGGCAGAGTATAGTCATGAATAAAACGATTTAATTTTTTGTATTCTAGCTCTCGTTATTTACGAGATATACTGTTTACATGTGAGACTTTTTTATTCTCCTCGGTTCGGAGTTAGTAAAAAAGTAACTATTTTGATTTGGGTTATTCGCTAGTAATGCGATCCAGTCGATTTTTTCCCACTTTTACTGCAATGGCAGTGGTCCAATTTCACAATCTACCCTCGTGTTCTACAAGCGAAACACGTTTTTCCAAAAGCACTACCTTGTCTCGAAGAAATAGTGCTCAGCTTTATCTTTTATTTCGTCTACTGTGCTTATTTTTAAAATATATATACTAATATTAGAAAGAGGTAAAGTTTGTAAGTTTGTGACGTTGTAGGAAGTAATCTAAGTAACTATCGGTCCAATTAAAAAAAATATTTCCGTGTTATATATCATCACGCTAAGACCAATAGGAGCAGAACACCAATGAGGAATGTTTCAAAATCAGGGTTATTTTTTCTCTTGAGGTCTTCGGCTACATGTTAGGGTTAACCCAATGTATCTATTCCACGCGTACGAAGTTGCGGGCAGAGGCTAGCTCGTTTGTAAATAAATTCATACTAGTGTATGTGACGTCAAGTGACCTACAGAGTTTGAGTACCATAAAAGTTAGCACCCCTATCTGCTTTATTATAAAAACGGTTTTCTGTTATCAATTGTATTTGCTCCTAGATAGCGTTGTACTAAATTAACTTATGTATTATTCAACCAATAGCCATGGAAATTAGTTGAACAAAGAGTACTTTTTTGCGTTAACCATTTTACTAAAGCTAAACTACAACAAAATATAATAAAAAGTAATAGTAAACTCGTGAAGAGCCCCGATTACAGCTAATCTATACACATAAATAAAATGGAAGTATCTTTGTTGAAAAATTGTAATGGCGAATTCGTTTTTGTAAATGGACATGAATATATATGGTACCTATTTCAAAAAACTATTTTGTATTGATTTTGAGGGGACTTTCACTGACATCTTATAACTACTTTTATTTTTGAAAAGCTGTAACCCGAGATTTCGTGCCCTTAGAATCTTTGAAGCGCTTGAACCGATTTTGATACAATTTTCACTGGCAAACCAAGTACACAAGTGAAGATAATAAATACTTGGAGCGGATGCAATTAACTTGTAGCGACATCATTACGCATATTATTGAATTGCATTATTATGTGCCGGCGGGCAGTGTACACTCGGCCGGCACACATGTAACACACGTCTCTTAATTAAAAGACTTAATAGTGATTTTGGTGTTATTTCATATAAAGACATTAACAAGATGCAAAACCTTTCTAAACTTTTAGAAAACACTTCGGTCATGTTTTACATGTTATTATCATTTGTTGTAATAACTAACAAACACTAGTTATAATAAAATGGATTTTGTGTAAATATTCTACGTTTACACGATGATCCGTTGAATAGTATAAGTATACAGTATATTAGTATTGGCAAGACGGAATTAGAAGTAAATTATAATAAAATAGATTACGCAAAACTATATATTTCTATGTGCTTAAATATTTACATATATCAATATTCGCGTTGGTCGGTCAAATGATTTATCTTTATATATAAATTTCTTCTGTACGTGTGTTTATACCACTGAACTTCTCCTAAACGGCTGGACCGATTTTGATGAAATTTGTGTGCGTGTTCCAGTGGATCTGAGAATGGTTTAGATTCACAATTTCACCCGGTAAGTGGCGCTGCGGTTGTGTTTTGGGATTTTTTTATTATCAAGGCCGGACAACGTCCGCCGGACCCGCTAGTATATGTATAAATCAATATCTATTTTTATGTATATATATATGAATACAAAGATAAAAAGCTACATTACAACATATATACCTTCTTTTTTTTTAACGTGGGGAAATCCCTTATGGATGCTCACCCTCCCGGGGAGAGGTTGGGTTATGTCCGACTTCCACGGACTAAAACCCCTCGGTGTACCTCTTCCCCTATGGTTGGGGCGGCACGAGATCTATATAGACTTCATCGTGCCGCCCCAGCAGTATGGCACAGCAGCAGAAGTGCCGCCGCCGGGCCTTCGTCTTGTAAGGAGACAGCCGGGTACACACCGGCCATCTCCTTCTCGTCCGACGGACCTGTGCAATGGGAAGATGGGGCCCTCGACCTACCTCCCCTAGGTCCGGCTACGGTGGCGGGAGAAGGCGCGTTAACTCTGGCGCCTCCTCCTACCAGTTCTTCTTTGGCGGAGAGGGCCGCTCAGAGGGTCCTCCTCGCGAACCCTCTCCGCCGCCTCCTTCTGCAAGACGACCTCCTCACAGAAGGAGGCAAAAACATTCCACACATTCTCGCTGCCAAGCATGGCTTTGACGGCGCGACGCTTGGCAGCGAGAGATCCTAACCTACCACCGCAGCCAGAATGCGGCGCCGCTCCTCCCACGCAGCACATTCGGAAAGTGTGTGCTGCGCGGTGTCTGGTTCAGCACCGCACTCATGGCATACGGTGGTCAGCACCTTGCGTGCTATCCGGTACAGGTACCAACCGAAGCACCCGTGCCCGGTCAGCACCTGCACCAGACGGAACGTCAGGGAGCACCATCTTCTTTTGCACCATTCGGGCAAGACCGGGCGGACGGCGTCAATTGTATATCTACCGTACTGCGCGTCGGCCAGGTCCCGCCCCCACCTCTCCATTCTCACCCCTCTCTCAATCTCTCTTCTCTCCTCCAGTTCCCTGGGAGCTAGAGGCTCCCCCATCCGTTTCTTAACCGTCGTATGAATTTATACGGCGGCAAGCACATCCGCCTCCAGCTCCCAGGAAAGGGAGCCGGCCAGCACCATGGCCGCCACCGCAGACACCGTCCGTTAACCCCGTATCACCCTCAACTCGCAACGCACGGATATTGGTGGCGTTGAGGGCGTCCACCCACAACGGTGCCCCGTAGGCGGCCATGGACCGCACTACTCCCATGTAAAGACGATGACAGGTGGCACCCGGCCCCCCCGTATTGGGAAGGAGTCGTCCGAGCGCCGATGCCACCCCGACTATGCGCGGTCCGAGCCCCTTGAAATAGGGCTCGAACCGCCAGCGTCCGTCCAGGGTGAGGCCGAAATACTTCATGCGCGTCCCCACCCTGACACGGACTCCCTCCACGTAAATGTGGGTCCCAAAAGGCGGCCCTCTCCGAGGCCCATTGAATATAAGGGCCTCAGTCTTCTCGACCAAAACGTACGCAAAAGTGTGTGCATTCGTTTTCTTACATTCACATTTAATTATGAATAATCATTACTTCCTTACTAATATTATAAATGTGAAAGGTATTACGCTTTCACGTTTGACTACTTAACGGATCATCATGAAATTTTGCATACATATTTTCAGGGGTGTGAAGAAAAACATAGGGTACTTTTAATCCAGAAATAACCAATATGAACCCGAGCAAAGCCGCGGGCAGAAGCTGGTCCATATCACAACAAACACAGTAGTTTTTTGTTGATTATCAATAAACCTAAATAATATTTAAATGAAAGGCTTGAAAGACAGCGCACCAAAGTATTTTATAATATAGTTTTGATGTCATTCGTTTTATTATGCCTAGGTGGCGCTGTAGTGAATCAACATTTACACCCTTAAAGCGATCGCCTTTAAAATTAATGTATATAAATATTTACACACTAAGAAAAAAAAACAAATAATAAAAAACGCGTGCGTTGCAAGCAGGGATAGTTTTTTGTTTTAATCAAAAGAGGCAAACAAACATGTGGGACACCTCATGTTAAGTGATCTCCGCCCTCCATAAACATTAGCAACACCAGGAGAGTCGCAACTGCGTTGCCAGCCGTGTATGGGGGTGGAGGGAAGGGAAGGGGAAGGGAGGTGGTCGTTCGGTGCTCTCGCTGACCGAACGAAACGCAAACGTCGGTGTTTCTGTGGGTCGGGTGGTACTACCCTGGACGAGCTGACCCATTCATGCTGAAACCAATATTAACTTCAGCGTGGCTCTACCACCTACAAAATGTTATGTACCACATAGCTGCTTATTATCTAATTAGCAACTAGCCCTGACTTCACAAGAATTCAATGTAATAATGTAACATCGTAAGTATATTAACTATTTAGATCCAATGTATACCGCCGTGATAGTTTACTGTTTGTCCAAGTGATAGAAGCTGGACACAATTCTTTACATAAAGAATTTGTTTATTTGCGTGCAAAATATAAATCTCTAATATTTTCTAAGATAGTCATTGAAATGAGATGTCATATAAGGCAGGTTTCCTTCCTGCTGGACGACGTCGGGAAGATGCTGGAGAGGGTCGTTTCTTCCCGAATCGTCCAGCACCTGGAGGGAGTGGGGCCGAATATATCGGACGCGCAGTTTGGCTTCCGGACTGGGCGTTCCACAGTGGACGCCCTGTGCCTTCTAAAGTCTCTGTCGACGGGGGCGACCTCCCAAGGGGAGAGGATCTTGGCGGTGTCCTTAGACATCGCCAATGTCTTCAACAGCCTGCCGCACGGTGTCATACGGAAGGCTCTCCAATATTTCGGAGTGCCTCCGTTCCTGCGGCGGTTGTTGGAGGCGTACCTGGAGGACAGGTAGGTCGCCTACGTCGACGGCGACGGACGGATGGTTCGGCGGGCCACAAGGCGGGGTGTTCCACAGGGGTCGGTTCGGGGGCCGCTCCTGTGGAACATGGGCCACGACTGGGTGCTCCGCGGCGTGCTCCCATATGGAGCGTGCCTAATTTGTTACGCGGATGACACCCTTGCCGTAGCCCGGGGTGGGGAATGGAAGGAGGTAGAGCGCCTGGCCACGATGGCCACAACCCTCGTGGTCAGGCGCATAAGGAGGTTGGGCCTCAGGGTGGCCCTCGAGAAGACCGAGGCCATACTTTTTCATGGGCCTCGGCGGGGATCACCACCTGGGGCCCACATAATGGTGGAGGGCGCCCGGATCAGGGTGGGGGCACAAATGAAGTACTTGGGCCTCACCTTGGACGGGCGCTGGTGGTTCGAGCCCCACTTTGTGGGACTCGGGCCGCGGATCGCGGGGGCAGCGTTGGCACTCGGCCGGTTGCTCCCCAATATTGAGGGGCCGGGTGCCAGGTGCCGACGACTCTTTATGGGAGTTGTGCGGGCGATGGCCACCTACGGGGCACCGGTCTGGGCGGACGCCCTCGGTGCCGCCAACGTGCGCGCGCTGCGTAGTGCGCAGCGCACGGTGGCACTGAGGGCGATCCGGGCGTACCGGACAGTGTCCTCGGCGGCGGCATTTGCGCTCGCCGGCTCCCTTCCCTGGGAGCTGGAAGCAAGAGTTCTCGCCGCCGTGTATTCGAAACGTAATGGGCAGCCTCCGGCTCCCAAGGAGATAGATTTAAGAGACGGGAGTTGTGGGAGGGAGCGGTAGAGCGGTGGATACAGGACCTGGCGGACGCGCGCTACGGAACGTACACCGTTGACGCCTTCCGCCCGGTCCTGCGAGAGTGGCTTGGGAGGGAGTGGGGCTCCCTGACGTTCAGAATGGTGCAGGTACTCACCGGACACGGTTGTTTCGGGTGGTACCTGCACCGGATCGCTCGTAGGGAGCCGACCACCGCCTGCCATGAGTGCGGCGCTAAGCAGGATACCGCGCAGCACACTCTCTCTGAGTGTGTTGCGTGGGAGGTGGAGCGCCGCACTCTGGCGGCGGTGGTGGGGGAGGATTTGTCGCTGCCGAGCGTGGTTTCGTCCATGCTCGGCAGCGAGCAGGCGTGGCGAGTAGTGGCCTCCTTTTGCGAGGAAGTCATCTCGCAAAAGGAGCCGGCGGAGAGGGCCCGCGAGGCGGACCCTTCAGCGGCCGTCTTCGCCAACGGAAGACCGGCAGAAGGAGGCGGCATTTTGCTCAACTCCTTCTGCCACCGTAGCCGGACCTGAGGGGATTTAGTCGGGGGGCTCGTCTCCTCATTGCACAGGTCCGGCGGACGAGGGGAGGCAGCTGGTGTGTACCCAGCTGCCTCTCTATAGGTAGGAGCTCGGCGGCCACCTTCCGTCGGGCGGACCGTTGGGGCGGCTATCTAAGGGGAATAGCTTAGCACGATCCCTTGCCGCCCCAACACTACGGTCTGTCGGTACACCGTGGGGTTTTAGTCCGTGCAAGCCGGACATAACTCATCCTCTCCCCCGGGAGGGTTGGTATCCACAAGGGAATTCCCCACGTAAATAAAAAAAAAAACAAAAATATAGGTTTCATTACATGGAATACCCAACGTAGCTTAAGGGTTTAATTGGATTAAGGATTTATAATATATTTATCAGAATAGTATAGCAAATAACCAATTATATTTATATAGAATATAAAAGACTGAAATGATTATTCTTAGACAATATCGTCCTTTTTTGTGTAGGCATATCTTTCCGATTTTCTATTAGGCATTTTTAGATGTAGATTAATTTTAACTGACTATATTTCAAAAATGGCAAAAGATACTTACTGTATGTTGTTTTTATTGTTAATGTAAATCGATATCTTCGTTAATTGTGAACCGATTTTAATGATTAAATACGAAAAAAATATTCAACCCCTAAGGGAGTGAAATATCGCTTATTTTTATCCATTTCTCGTCTACGTAATTAGTCCATATTTTTTCGTTAGTTTAAATCGCTTTCAATGATTTTTATTTTATCTGGGAAGCTGATATCTTGGTATGGTCTTAGTTTTATTTAAAAAAATATTCCAGTCCTTGTAAGCTACTTTAATAACTAAAAATGAAAAATAACTAAACTCTTACATTGACTTTATCAAATTTTAGTCGGTTTAGTTTCATGTTTTATAATTTTGTTAGTATATATCTCATAATGGCAACAACTCCTGAGAACTCATTCTTATGACTTCAATTTCGTTTTAAATTGCTTCGATTTCTCTATATTTTATATATGCATATTATACGTATGCAATACGTTTTATATATTAAAACCTTTCGGAAGCAATTCCCTACATAATAGTATAAGCAATATAAAAATCCTTTGGATAACTTTGAAGAACACACAGACTGACATTAAAAGTGACTTTATTTTATAACATAATATTAATTATTATTATTGTGGATTCTATATTGCCTAATAATTTGGTTTCTGGTAATTTTGGTAGGTGGTAGAGCCACGCTGAAGCTATTATTGGTTTGAGCATGATTGGGTCGGCTCGCCCGGGCCAGTACCACCCTCTTATAGAAAGCCGACGTAAAGTAACACTGTATTGCGTTTCGTTCGGTCAGTAAAAGCACCGAAGGCTCGCTTCCCCGTTCTCCGTCCACGGGCCCTCTCTCCCTTTCCCCCAAACACAGGCTAGCAACGTATTTGCGACTCTTATGATGTTGGAAGTGTCTATAGACGGTGGTGATCACTTAACATCATGTGACCCGCCTGTTCGTTTGCCTCCTATGATATAACAAGAAAAATAATAATGGAGGAGCTCTATACATTTTTTTTAGATATTATTATAACAATTGAGGTTATATCGTATGATGTAGGATATTTTTATCGGTAGGCACATAGCTTTCATATAATATCATTAAATCAATTATGTAAACATAAATTTATCGCCAAACTCATACCGAGCGACTCTGATGTATAAATATTGTCAAAAAACATTATTGTCGTATATTATTGTATAATATAAGAAGGGCAAGCACATACGTATTTACAGTTCTTGGCACGTTTTGAGAGAAAATAAGAAAATGTTCACGCAGTGTACACGCCTTAGTACGCGATTTATGCTCGGGACACAAAATAGGATTTAGATAAAATAAGACGAAACTGGGCCTTACAATAACTGTACTTACGTTCAGGATCATGTCCGTTATTTACATGACACGAGTAAAATACAGTATAAACTTTATTTTGAATAGTTTTTAATAAAACATCCCATGTCTCGACAACAGGTTTATCTTAATATATAGAAGAATGCGTGCCATGTTTCACTTAAGTTAATCTATTGATCATTCGATCAACTAATCTATGTGAGACCATCCTGGTACACAGGAAAAAACATAAAAGGATCACATTATTTCCTGAAATTCTATGTAAACAGTCTGATTCTTTTACTTACCTATGCATGCCCATCACTCCGCTTGCCCCACTTCTTCACGAGAAGAAAACATGTGTACACTACACTACACATAAAAATAGATCTAAATCTTTCACGTAGTTTACGTGTGAAGCGCGTATGAAGGCAGGATATTATTTATACGAAAACTCTTCCAGTGGTTAAACTTCGTCCATAGAGGAATAATGTTTTCCATTTTTATATTGGTTCCAATATTTAGTCATATGCATAACATTTCTGCAATTAATGATGTAATTTAGATCAAATAGAAAAAAAAAACAAATGCTTAAAATGTTTTTTTTTTTATTTATTATTTCATTTAGGGGCTTTTGACTCTAGTCATATCAGCCCCATCATAACTTAATTATACTAATGCTAAAGCCTTTCGTACATTCTCTGTTATAAAATCATCTTTCACTCATTTTACATAGCATTTTAGCAACCTCACTCGAAGGTTTTGCTGAAATACTATGGAACATCCCGATATCCAGTTTATTTAACTTGTATTTTTTTACTTAAATCTATTATAACATTATTCTTCTTGCCACATTCCGTCACAAAATGGTGAAAGTCATCTATAATTCCGCATGTTGTACACAATGGTGAAGCACTTTTTTTTCATCAGATATTCCAACTTTTGTGACGGATAATGTCCAGAACGTTACCTATGTAATAAAACAACGTAGGAACTCTTCGTTAGTACATCACAAAACCATGTAGTTCGAGGAGGCTGATTTTGTAAAATCTTGTATTTGATACCCTTGTCTTTAGATCTCTCATCAAAATATTCTTTCCACATATTATACATATTTTTTTTACATTTTTCTAATTAAAGTGACTTAATAACAACTTTGCGAAGTCATTTTACAATTTAAAGCACCTGTAAATATCTGCTATATACGTTTGCGAGATTACAAACATATTTTTCTCAAAAAGTTAATGATAAAAAAGTTAACATCTAAAATACTACGTCATAACGGCGATTACTTTTATACATTATGGAAAATTCTGAAGAGAATAAACTACGTCGTCACGAGAAGGTTCGCTATCGGGGCGATCTCATCGAGCGAAACTAATGACATTTTTATTTCTCCGGAGAAATGCATTAATTTCATTTGTTAGACCATCGACGCTGGAATACGAGACATCTTTTCTATTTTACGATAAAGTAGATTTTGTATATCGCAGGCAAACCTATTAGTGTACACAGAAGCTCAATTATAACTCTTCTATCATACATTATTTACAATGTACGCTTGAACTACATCGTCGAGAAAATCCGATCGTTAGTTGAAACACGTAAATTAAATAATATTAAAACAATATTGAATTTACAAATATTGGCGTACTTTACTAAGTGTGATATTTCTTGAGTTACTATCTATACTAGGGTATACGCTATATAATATATAATTGAGTATACCCTAGAAAACGTTGATTAACTAGGCTTAGTAAAAGATTATCATAGGTTTAGTATCAGAAATAGACACAAATTAGCCGCGTATTTTTAATCTGTAATGTTAAGAAGATCAATAAAAGATTTTTAAGATTTACAATAAGATACATTGTTACATTTAACCAATTCATCAAAATTATACAAATTTTATTATTTAATTTATGAATTAATTTAATTTATTATAGGGTAGATATTTATGGTATGTAAACAATAACCATGTCTGTTAATAAACGTTCTCTTTACATCTCTAAGACATTAACAATTCAAAATCAAAGATACTCTATTCATTTTTTTTTTTTTCGAAATGATTACGCTATTGACCCAGCAAGGTCTTAACAGCTTCACCGGACTACTCTATTCAATTTACGCCAAAAGACGTTTCTAAACGTCAAAACTACCACTGTTTGGAAAACTCATTGCGAAACCGCCAACAAGCTTATTTTTAGTATTCAAAACATATTGGTATTTCACTAATTACCAGGAATGTATTAAAATGGCGGACTTAAGACACTACATTCCTGAAACTTAGTCTATAATGATTGTAAATTGCACGAACTGTCCTTTTTTGTTAAATATAATTTTGTATCTATTTTATTTGTTATTATTCCCTATAATATCAAGATACTATAAGACACATAAATTCTATATAAATTAAATGCTTACATTGTTTTAGTAAAATAAAAGGATATACACGATTGAGTTTTACATCGGCTTTTCTCGGATCTCGCATTTTTGAAACAGTGGTAAGTAAAATCTTAACTTTCACAAGTGCCTTGTTAAGGCTAGAGTAAAATATTCTTGATTTAATTTTTCCAATGAGCCATGGTCAGTCTTCGCACGTTACACGAGTAGCTTTCGACTGTCGATATTTATCTGTAAGTAAATTCTGTATAAGCTGTCTTTTGAACGTCCTGCAGGAGAGGCTCTGCGTGAGTCGCGTTCGCAGCAGCGTGAACTGCAACCCTCCATGCTGAATTATAGAACAGCGGGGCGACATTTGCCAAGAAACTGAATAGGTCCGCCCTCGCGGCTTCAACACTCTGAATAAGTAATTTTTACCGTCTGCGCAGTTTTACAAACAAATTAACGACTTCATGTTGTTATTTTAATAAAAGTTCCTTGTTAAGTTTCTCTCGAGGTCCATTTTTACGACTCTCGCCATCGTTGTTGTGGGTTTGTTTATGTTTCAAATATCCAGTATAGTATACCGACCCGACAACTTTACCCGTTAGAACAAAACAATTAATTAAGACTTAAAATATGTAAAATTTTAAGTAAATGTAACGTATATGCTGCGATTCAGATGGAGGCTGCGATGCCGCTCCTCTCCCGTCGCTTAAAACTGCTCATTTTAATTTATGAGCCTCGAGTATTGCAGTGCTTATTACTTCCGTTGCAATTTCGGAGACCGGAAATACATTTTATGGCGTTGTAAACCATGAAAGTCTTAGCATAATTGCTGTGTAACATTAAATTAGTTTGCTCATCAATTATGTGTTTATGCTAATATGTCTGTGGGGATGAAAGTCGTTATTTTAATTTATATTTTAATTATGAAAAACGGAGCTTATGTCCTGTTCGCATAGTGTGGGTAACATGTAGTGTTTGAACTTTAATTTCACATAGAACACTGGTTGTTAAGAGGATTTGGGGAAGGAAAAAGTAAAACCTAATGCAAATGTTAATTGTTGCCCGCAACAGATGGGAGCGACGCTTCGGCCAATTGTCGCGCCAAACATTCGTAATTTAAAAAGCAAAATGAAATAAACCGCTTGGTCGCAGTACATAAATTTCATGTTTGCTTCGACCGGCGAACTGGCAGCGGATATTAATCAGCGGATATTGAAATATGTTGTTTTTTGGGCCGATTGATAAACGGCGCGTTGCGCTCAGACAGGATTAAACATTGACGCCGACTCGCTCAATTATTAACTCTGCATCTATATCTACTCGCCTTCGTGTTTTGATTGCTTTTAAATCCATAAACATTATTTTTTTTACATACGGAGTCGAACTGTCGACCACAATTATACGTGAAGGTGTTATAGGATTGATGTCAAACAGGCGGTCGTGTCGTACTTAAGTGGAACTGTATCCTTGAATAGAAGTTGTTGCAAGTACTTGTTTATTGATTTTTACCTTGAGATGAATAATACCTTAAAATGGTTCACTGTTGTGTTGTGATTGTGGTAAGTCATCATATAACGTAGCTACTAAATATTTGAACTCGAGATTTTATATCCGTTGCAGTGTACTAATCCGTAAACACGTTTGAAAATAATTCTTATTATAACTTATTTCTTGTCTATTCATTATTAAGATTATTGTTTTTATATGTAATTCTTAGTTTTAATACTAATAGAAAAAGAGGAAAATTCGGTTTAAATTAAAACTCAACGACTGTAAACATTTAATCTCTTTAAAAATCACATTAAATCTTTCCCTGCAATTACAGCTTAAGTAGTTGAGAAGATTAAGCTAAACCAACAATTTTCATTAAATATTAAGACGGGCTGAGCGGAATGCAGGTTGTCGCTGCAAGCGTCTGCGCGCACAAGATTTATGATGCGGCCAACAGGCGAATATATTGAAAATGGAGAACGCTCGCAAAACCGCTAAATATAGCATAAATAGAGTCATTGAGATATAAATAAATGCCAAAGATATGAGTTTACGTCAGTGTATGTTTAACAAAATATACATAATTTATATATGAAAATTAGACAACATTTTTATTTTAGTATTGTTGAGATTTTTTTTATCAAAGAATATTATAAAAATACTGCAGATCGTTAAACGCAAATATTGTAAAATATGAATAGAGACTTATAAATAAATACTGAAACTCATCGGTGGTAAGGAAATAATACTGTTTCAATTTTTTTATTGAGAACACTAGAGCTCTTCAATTACTATTAGAAAAATATATATAAAGGAAATCTATGAAAAATAGATGAGGAAAAGATACTGAATGGTTTTATCTTCGCCTATATACATATTTAGATAGAATATAAAATGAATATCAAGACAAGGCTTAGTATACAGTACTCGTTTATTTAACTGAATTCTTGATGATTCTTGCGCGGTTCATTTGATACGAAATTACCCAAACTTTTTGAAAGCAAGTATTCAATACGTATTTAACTTTTTTTTAATAACAAGGGATATGTTTAAAATGTATCGCCAAGCACGTGTGTTCCATCAAATGCATTTGAAAGCCAGATTTTTAAATTTTAATTATTCAATTCCGTTATTTATCATTTCAACACAATCCAATTTTAGACAAGGTAGAGTGTTATAAAAATTCGTAGTCTTTTAAAAGTTATTAAAAAGCACGAATCAACTAGAGATTCCGGAAAAAAAACTAAGCCGAGCGTATGTTGCTATGGAAGAAGGAAATTACATTTATATTTTAGTATACACCAATTTTTTTCTTATAATGCATGTATCCTTGTTATTGTCGGAAACACAGCCAACCCGCTGCCGTAATTTAGTTGTTAAACATTGTGTATATAAAGGTAAAATTCGCTTGTATTCCTAAAATTAGATAGTATTATTATTACAATTATTAGAAACTTCTTATACATATTTTGGCCCTTTCATAATTTTTTGATTTATTTATATAAGTAATATTATAACACTTTTATACTAGTTAAACAATATACAACATTACAAGGAATATATAGTTATGTAATCTAGTATATGTAAAATACTACGTGATATTTTCTTTCGAATAATATCGACATCTGTAAATCGGAAACTTAACAGAAACAAGTCTGTCAATTGACCAAGTTTATACATAAGAAATAAGAAAAACTTTTGAGTAAATAAAATTTGGTGCATTGAAAAGATATGAATAAATTAAATTCACAAATAACCTTAACCGTATATGCACACATATTTTTAACGTTTTAACTCAACCCTATACGAGATGTTTTCTTAGCGGAACTTTTCAACGGGCATCAAAGAGTAAATAAGAGGCCCTTTTTGTAAAGTGCTTCCACTCTATAGTACGCTCAGTATCGCATCATTAATCTCTGTGCAAACACGCTTCTCACCTCTTCGCCAAAGCACGAGGGCGAGGTCTAAGAGTAGTTGTCCTTAGACTAACTTCGCTAACTAACAAGGTTAGAACTGATTGATAACTATCTATCGTGACAAATGAACTCACGACAACCTAGGGATGACTTTTAGAATTATTTAAAAGATTCCGTGACGACGTTCCTTTAATTGTTTTTATTAATTACTATAGTCAAATCGGTAGTACAGAATAAACAGTTTTAAACACTTAATCATTCTGCTAGAACACTAAAAAATATTTAGTATTCTCTTTCAATAAAGACAATATAGAATGGTGTTAATAATAGTAATATATCCATTTATGTAAATAAACGTTTGAAGTAATAAATTATTAAATATGTTACAGACTTGACTGAAGAAATACAAAAAAGATTCAAGGTTTAAAACTACATTACAAAGGTCGTTTGTTAAGAATTTATCGTGACGTGACCCGAGGAAATTACATTTTAAATAGTCAACATTCACACAGTAAATTTGAGTAACGGTAGTTTTATAGTTATTTCACATTCGTTATTTTAATTCTAGCTAGAAACACATTTGAAAATAATTACGTTCGTTTCTTTATACTTTTCATTTAGAAAGAAGACATCTAATAACAAAATGATTAAATACAATACAGACATTGCTGTATTATACATTTTCTTATTCTTTTATATTTCTCAACGCTGATATCTATACTAATATTATAAAGAGGTAAAGTTTCTGAGTTTGTGAATTTGTGACATTGTGATGTTGTGACGTTGTAGGGTGTAATCTCAGGAACTACTAGTCCGATTTGAAAAATTCTTTCAGTGTTGCTCATGCATCGAGAATGATTATAGGCTTTATTATTCTTTTATTTTTCTTTCTTCTTTATTTATTCTATTATTCTTATTTATTATTCTATCATCACGCTAAGATCAATAGGAGCGGAGCACAGGTAAAAAATGTTTCAACATCGGGATATTTTTTCCTTTTGAGAACTGCTGCGTGTTAGTGTATCTATACCACGCGAACAAAGTCGCGGGCAGAAGCTAGTAATTTATAAATGAATAAACTGTAAGTAAAAGTTTCTAGTCATAACGTTTAATTGTAGCATACTTTTTAAGTCCTTAAGTTATTTTAGCCGCAGATAATTTAGATATAATATAGAGAGGTATTTTAACCTTGTGGTTCATTTCTTCTTCACTTCCCTGATTTCCTGAGTGATGAATGCCTTCAAATTCAAATTTATTATGTATCGAGTAGTTTAATTTGCTAAGACAAATTAGGTATAGATTATGAAAGCAAGATTAAAAATTATTAATATTTTGATTCTTGTTAAAAAACGATACGACCAGTAATCTTTATATATCCTTCATAATAGTCGAATATAATAAATAATACCAAACTAGTCATTTTAATCACAATTTACAATCGTTTTACAATTATCTCCAATTTTTCTTGATTGCACGTTAAAATGTAAATACTTGTTAACTTATTCCACTTCCATAATGCAAGAAACGCTTAGTTGCAATGGAACTTATTATATAACTAACAATCTCCACGCTTTTTTAAAAATCATATTAAAGAATTATAAAATTGTGAGACTATTTACAATTAAAGAAATGCTCTCTGAAACAATTGTAAGTACGATACGAACGTGACTTACAGTAGCATATAATGTATACAATAGATACATAAACTAACAAAGTGCCTAATGAGGTTTACCATCAGCAACATATTTGGAATTTTAACCCACCACATACTCTACCTTAGTGCTCACTTACACTGTATAAGGAACTAATGAAACAATAACTTAAAATATTATTATAAAGATTTACATTTACATAACATTTAATATACATTGCCATTATAATTAAGATTTTGTGACTATAAAAAAAATAAACGCTTGTCTGTTCCGCAAGAAATTGAATTATGAAACTCTTTCCGTAACATGTTTATGGTCTAAGATAGGAAGACCTGTTCTATCTTCAAAGTTACTAATAGTTATAACGTCAAATTATAAACAATAAATTGATAATTATTCGTTTAATTATAAATAAAGAATGAGTTGAAGTTTTGCTATATTTCATACAGACAAAGTTGCGGATAACAACTAGTCCAAAATAGAATAACCTCAATTCCGTTTTATAAGATTCTATTATATTGTCTACCATTGAAAGTTCCGTGAGAATCAGTCTAACTGTTTTGGAGAAAGCACTGTGGGCAAAGCCATGGTTAACAACTAGTATAAACTAAAATTGCCTAAATTACTTTTTACAAAGTCAGCTATCTGCCAGTGGAAGTCTTGTGAAAATCTGTCGAACTATTTTGGAGATAGTACTGCGGACGAAGCCACGGATAAAGCTAGTATAAACTGAAATTGCTTTAATTACTTTTTATAAGGTCAGCTATTTGCCAATGAAAGTTTTGTGAAGATCGGTCTAACCGTTTAGGAGATAGTACTGCGGGCGAAGTCACGGTTAACAACTAGTACAAATTAAAATTATTTGAATAACTTTTTATAAGCTCAGCTATCTGCCAATAAAAGTTTCGCGAAGATCTTTCTCTTTTGGAGATAGTACTTCAGGCAAAGTCACGGTTAATAGGTAGTCTAAATAAAAATAAATTAAATTGCTTGTTACAATGACCGCTATCTATTCAGATGGAAATTAGTTGCTTTGAAAATCCGTGTAACCCCAGTTCGAATCCGAGTGTATATAATTTTTTTTTGTAAAAAATCATAATTTTGTAAAGCAACACTAACAATTTATTTTAATTAAATAAATAATTTTATTATTATAATTATAACAGAGATATCTTTTAATATTAAATGTAATCTTTTAATATTAGTATTTTTTTTTTGTATTTTTACGTAAGTATGCCGCATAATAAATTTATATTAAGTTCAAATAAAATATTCCTTTTAGTCGAGTAGTTTCGAAGTCGCGGGCAAAAGCTAGTATTAGTATAAATATTACTCTTCTCTCATACATCACTTGAGCCGTCATCTAATTACAATAACTTTTGATAGAGTGGGCCGATTTTAATGAAACAAAGACTATGTTACTGTCGAGGATGGGCTTTATAATTTTCATCTTAAGGTTTTATTATGAATCTAGTACTTTAGCAGTGATGCATGTTCTTAAAAACAAACAGACAGACATATATTCCTAAAGATTATTGAACTTGTATTCTGTTACTTATCTTAGCCACCTACAATATTTTTTTCCGCAAAAATTAAAAAGCACAGACAGGTTAAATTTACATTCTTATTATATGTGAAGAAGATATACTCGAAGAATTTCAGTATCTCTACAAAATAGCTTTGACTGAAGAATACATCTTCGTGTTTCAAATCGGCTTATACCGGTCTGGCCAAACCTTATTGATTAGTTAGTCAAAGTTTGTCCCATATTACAAGGGACAAGGTGAAATTGATCTCATATCTTCCATTAAACTTTGATATAATATTCTCAAAGTTAGTGATATGATCACATTAAATGGTGTCGATAGGGTTCCATAAAATTGGATATTATGATTTTTAAATACTGTCTGTATTTGTAATTAATCAAGATTGTGTTCTCCAATTAAGATTCATACACTATCAATCATTTTTATAAACTGCCTTTTTGTAATTGACCACGTTCTTCCTGAGATTGACCATTTCACAAAAATTGGTGACATAATCTAATTTGCTACTTCTTTAATAGAAAAGATAATTATAGATTACATTAGATAAGTAACATATAGTAGACGTTTATGTCATAGAAACAAGATAGATTTAAAATAAGTACATTAAAAATATAAAGAGTCAGTGAGATAATCAAGAATATTAACTCATAGATCAACTGAAATAAATGTAATTGCTCACTTAGAAATTTTACCAATGGATTAGGTGAAATTTATATATATATTTTTATATCAAAGAACGAACAGGTGGGTCACCTGATGTTAAGTGATCACCACCGTCCATAGACACCAGCAACATCATAACAGAGAGTCGCAAGTGCGTTGTCAGCCTGTATAGAGGATAGGGATGTAAGATTAATGGAAAAAAATCGATTAATTAGGAATCGATTTTTCTTTTTTGAATAATAATCGATTTGTCAAAGATTGATTTTATTGGAAATAAATATTCGATTTCTGGACAAATCGATTTTTATAATATTTAAAAATAGACATTCATTCCATATTCCTATAATAAGCCTAAAGATTCAAAATAACAATTTATCAGATTAAGAATCAAATAAAATGATACGAATCAAAAATAATCAGTTCAAAACAAAATAAAAATGAATGTTCCTTTAAACTTTCAAGGTAAAGAATATAGAAACTAAATACCATAGAAATTTTCAGTACTATTAAACATTATATCGTAATAAAAATGAAATGATAAACATCCTAACAAAATGACAATATTATTAATTCTAACTTTAAAATTCAAAAAAATGAAGTTCTCTTTTAATTTTTCATATTAATTATAGTGTAATTGACAAAATTAAAATTGAAGAATTTGTTTATTGAATAATCTATATATTAATACGTGAAGAAAAAAAAAATGTACTCCTTTTTAACCTACTTCTCCTAAACGGGTGAACTTGAATTTTGGCATAGTTAAAGTTTATATGGCGGAGAAGTGCAGAAATTTATTTATTTTATATAAAATGCATTAGAAGTACATTAAATTAATTAAAATAAACATTACTCACACTAATGCTTAAATTTTACATGACATATACACACATGTAAATAAAACAGACATTTTGACAGCCGTCAATAATTATGAATTTCAAAAAAGGTTGTGAACTGTGAAGGAGGTTGCTATGCTCGACTGTATGTATTTTTTTAACTCTTACGTTCCAATTATCATTTTTCATCCTACATTTAACAATAATATTATAATATATAACTATTATTGTAATGTTTATTATTTTTTATGGTGAACTCACTTCAAATGATGATTTAATAAAACAATGAGTCAAATAATACTTTGTATGATCAAAATAAGAATTTTGTTTATAAATGTAATCCATGACTTTGACCTCCGCGGTTACATCGTTGCAATTCAACCTCATGTAGCAACAAAAAAGAATTTATTTTCAAATGCTAATGGTAGTATTAAAAACACCTTTGTATTGGATTCACCATTTGATTGTATTGTGGATCCATTACTTTTCCAAACGACGATACTGGGCATATCATTATTTCTCATGATGAACAGACTATATTTAATTCAATATCACCCAGAAATACCACCCACCCATAGTGTCGTGTAAAATTAATTGAAAGTTATGTTTACTTATAACTTGAGAGCTTTACCACCTGTTTTTTGTACCAAATTTATAATTAATTTCAATTTTTTTATGTTTATATAATTAAAGATTGGCAAATGGCAAATAACTGAGTAGACATGATGAAAAATTTTGATTATAGAAGTACCCTTTGACGAAAGAAGTCTAATAAAGTTCAAACTTTAAAAAATCAATTAACTATGGTCGAATTTCGACCACTGGGCGCCCACTAGTTTCAATAATAATTTATAGTGTTGTAAACTTATCGATGTGGAGTTTACCATAAGACATTTTTAGTGAACATGTTGAAGTACATTGTACTCGCATGACAGATCTTTTTAGTTTTATTGGAATTTTTAATTTTACAGAGAGCGGTATTTGGCTGTCATAAGAACCACAACAATCATTATAAGATATAGTAACTCATGTTACTTGTATGGTAGTGGGATGTTTTCATTCTATGTTCTTTTTAAATTTGTAGTTTCACTACAAAATTTTTCATTCTATCGAACAGGACATGCATATTACTTTGGTATTATTCTTTTTCATTATAAAATACTTTCGCCAGCCGCTTTTAGGTGTTTTGCTGCTAGAAAACATTTTAAATTTTTACAATTATATTATCTCACTATGCTCACTCTTCAATTGTAAATAATAATGAACTTATTTTGTGATTTTTTTCATCCGTCGCATAGATGTTTATGAAAATCGATTTAAATGTGTAATTTACATAATCGATTTTTTAAAAATCGATTAATATTAATATAAACATCGATCATAAAAAAATCGATTATAATAAAATAACAATCGATTTAAATAAAAATCGATTATTTTTTAACATCCCTAGTAGAGGGGAGGGGAAGGGAAAGGGGCAGGGGTAGGGAAGGTGAACGTCCGGGGCTCTGACTGACCGAACGAAACGCAACAATGCAAGCACCATTACTTCAAGTCGATTTTCTGTGGATTAGCTGGTAGTACCCCGGACGAGCCGACCCATTCATGCTGAAACCATTAATAGCTTCAGCGTGACTCTACCACCTAAAACATTTAAAGAATGTTTTAACTCCAAGTATGTCTAGATAGGTGTCGTCTTAATTTTGTACTTAGTATAAGCTGTTGTTGAAGTCGCTCTATTTGGTCACGCGCATAAGTACAATGACACCATGTAAGTTGAGGTAAGCCCACCAAATGAAACGTTAAAGTCAATAACAATTTGTCACAGAACAGTTACGTATTTATTTGTCCGTTTCGGCAACAGTGAAGTTACCATTTTGTTCGTAGCGTCACGTACGTGACAAACGACTCGTCTTAGGGATCGCCAAATATCGTTTAGTACGTGCGAGAAGAAAAACCAACCCACTGGTTAAATAAAATAAATCAAACATATAAGTAACAGACTGTTCTTAAACTGAAATTATAGTAGAGTTTCTGTTTGTAAAATTGCAACAACCGTCAAGCGAACACAGAGTTACGTTCATATTAAACGGAAAACTAGCGAACTATACTTTCCATATCTCCATAGATCATATTAAAACTCTTCAAAACGTTCAAAAAACTTCGCTTGCAAGATAGATCAAAAGTTAACCACAGTTTGAGTTATATAGATTTATGAAACATTTAAAATTTTAAAATATAGTATAAATTGGAAAGAATTTTTTTTTCAAAAAACAATCCGTTTTATGGTATGCCATTCAATTATATACCTTTTTATGCTGGTCATCCTTTATCTTATAAAAATCATTTTCGTGAAATGTGGAAAGAATACATCGATGAGCGATCAGTTAACAAAGGTACATTCTACAAAACCTTGCAACCTACCTTGCTACGCTATACCTGGTTTAAAAAAAATTAAATCAGTAGAATTGAATTAAGTATTGCCTTTTGACTCCATTCAGAGCACATTCCACTGAATTATATTTTACATTTAATGAAATTGAAGTCGTCACCAAATTGTGATTACATTAAATAATGTTGAAAATGTGTACCACATAATGACTGAATGCACGTTTAACCAAGCCCTAAGATTAGTACTGGAGAATAAAATGAATGACTCACTAGCGATCAATTAACAAATGTATATGGTACAAAACCGTGAAATCTACCTTGCTGCGCTATACCTGGTTTAAAAAAAATTAAATCAGTAGAATTTAATCAAGTATTTGACTCCATTCAGAGCACATTCCACTGAATATTTTTTTACATTTTATGAAATTGAAGTCGTCACCAAATTGTGATATATTAAATAATGTTGAAAATGTGTACCACATAATGACTGAATGCACGCTTAACCAAGCGCTAAGATTAGCACTGGAGAATAAAATGAATGACTCATTAAGATCTGTGGGATCGTGTAACGTCATCCTTGCTTTCCCGACATCCGAGGAAGCAAGAATGCTTTACAGGCTGGTTATGTCTGGAATTAAAACCGGTAAATTATTGACTATGTACTTATTTTATTTTGTTGGTAATCATTGGGGTAACATGGTCAATTTGTGACCAAACTCCATTTACAAATAAAGAAAAATATATATATCACCAAAAGTTCCCTTTACACTTCAACGCAATACATAACTAAATTCTATATTCATAAGTAACGATAGTAGTCCGGTGAAGCTGTTAAGACCTTGCTAGGTCAATAGCGTAGACAGTTCGAAAAAAAAAAAAAAATAAGTAACGAGGGACTAACTACTTTGGTCTAATAAGTTGTTTATGAAATAGATGAAACTGTTTCAAAAAAATATTCAGGAAATAAATTTAATCTATACTAATATATAAAGCTGAAGAGTTTGTTTGTTTGTATGGTTGAACGAGCTAATCTCAAGAACTACCGGTCCGATTTGAAAATTTCTTTCAGTGTTCGATAGCTCATTTATTGAGGATGGCTATAGGCTACATATTATCACGTTAAAACCAATAGGAGTGGAGCACTAATGAATAATTACTCAAAATCGGGCTATTACGAGAACTTCCGCTGCGTGTTGCCGTCTGTATTATAACATGGTAACGTGATAATATAATCTCGCAAATATTTTCAGGGTTTATTTTGTCTTCCTATTCAAAAAAAATATTCTACGTTACTTTTGTTTCCAATTTTTAATTATACGTGGTACGTTTATATCGCAAACATTTCACACAAAGTTTATTTTGTGTTGCTATTCAAAAAGTTTAGTAGTAATAACATTCGTCCAATAAGACAGGCGAAGGAATTAATCCATACTGCCGATTCTGAAGTTGACAATACAGGTAGTTTTTATGTATTCTTTAGCCAGTTTTCTTTTATATCCAAGTTAATGAAAAGGTATATGCGCCAAATCCTCTATATAATATTTCGTAAATCTTTATCTTCTTCATTTTCAAGACCACAGAATTCATGCTCCGTGGTATTATTTTTCATTCATTTTACTTATGCACAATAAACGCAAATTCAAATTACATAAAACACCGCCAATTTAACACTATATAGAGAGAGTCAAGTAACACAAGATTATGAATAAAATATAAAATCCACTGCATGACAGACTGAAATCCCGCCAAAAACTCCTCAAAAAGTTTATTCTACGTTAGTTTTGTTCCCAATTTTTGATTTGTGATATATTACGTATTATAAAAATAAAGTCTATGTATGTAACATTAAAATAAATACTTTTTGGTGAATACATATATCTGTGGTGCTACAAGTATTAACATTTTTTTTTTAATTCTGTCAATTTGTCTGTTTGTTTATTTATTCCGGGTAATCTCCGAAACGGATAGACCTATTTGAACGGTTCTTTTTTTTTCATAGATATGGCTACGCTATTGACCTAGCAAGGTCTCAACAGCTTTATCGGACTACAAATAATATTTGAACGAGAATTTTAGGGACAAATAACTAACTAATCAACTGTTTTATTTTAAGCTTGTGGGTTCAGCAAACGTTGCCCACCTTGATAATAAGACAAACTATACCTAAACCTTGCCCAAGAATCATTTTATATATTGGTGAAAACGGTATGAAAATGCGTTCTGTAGTTTTTGATCTTATCGCGAACAGACATATAGACAAATGTGGCACAGGACTTTGTTTTACCCTATGTAGTGATGAACTCTTACCCGTGCATTCGTCTGTGTGAAATTGATCAAAAATCTGTTGTTCACTGTAAACATGCGTGTGTGACGTGCGCTGTATTGGACTCCAAGAATAAATATAATTGAAAATAATATGTTTATATGTGATTTAAATTATAGCAAGATATATTAATAATTTAATTATATCGGCAATATGGACATTTATGTTTATATGATAAAAAAATTACGCTAAAGTATAATTTAAGACTGATCATCCAGATATTCTATACATATAAGCTTTATGCGTGTGTTATGTCCAAAATGCTCTTACGCTACTTTACCTCGTTATCGTAAACGCGTGGTTTTCCGCAAGGAGATAGCCGCTATATGGCCGCCAAAGTACGTAAGGACTCGAAATTGTTATCACATCCTGCTAACATTTTATCCCCAAAAAGCCAATGTAAGTTGTAACTGGCAAATACCATTATGTACATCACATTACCGTGTCCCGCGTAACAGTAATGTCATCATGTTCATTTGTATCGCGACGTACGCCGGATACATATAAATAAGGTCTTCATTACAGTATTTCAAAGACAAGTCATGTTAACACGTGTTCGCGAGTTTCGGGGCGAAGTTCACGGATTCGGACCAGTCCGACCCAAATGAAATTTACACCCGTGACACCCGTGTCCAAATTTAGAGATACTAGTTGGATGTTATGTGTTTAATCTATATGTATATATCAATTTATTAAGTAACTAGCTGTTACCCGCGGCTCCACACGCGTTTTTTGAATGTATTAAATAAATTTAAAATTGTTATTAGATGTGTAAATAACAATAATACTCTTTCAAAAATATTTGTATGTATGACACGCACATCATCTACAGTAACAGCTTGAAGCTGTTAAGACCTTGCTAGGTCAATGCCGTAGTCATTTCTAAGAAAAAAAAACGTTCAAATAGGTCCAGCCATTTCGGAGATTACCCGGAACAAATAAACAAACATACATATCGACAGAATTAAAAAAAGATGTTGATATTTGTAGCACCGCAGATATATGTATTCATCAAAAAGTTTTTATTTCAATATTATATACACACACTTTATTCTTATAATACGTAATATATCACAAACCAAAAATTCGGAACAAAACTAACGTAGAATAAACTTTTTGAGGAGTTTTTGACGGTATTTAAATCTGTCATGTAGGGGATTCTGTATTTTATTCATAATCTTGTGTTATTTGACTCTATATTGTGTTAAATTGGCGGCGTTTTATGAAATTTTGTTTGTTTATTGTGCATAAGTGAAATGAATGAAAAATAATACCACGGAGCACATGTATTCTGGGGTCTTGAAAATTAAGAAGATAAAAATTTACGAAATATTTGGCGCTTATACCTTTACATCAACTTAGACATAGAAGAAAACTGGGTAGAGAATACATAACAACTACTTATATTTACAACTTCAGAATTGGCAGTATGGTTTAATACCTTCGCCTGTATTGGTGGACGAATATTATTACTACTAACCTTTTAGAATAGCAGTACAAAATAGACTTTAAAAATGTTTGCGATAGCAACGTACTACTTATAATCAAAAATTGGAATTAAAAATAACGTAGAATAAACTTTTGAACAGGAACACAAAATAAACCCTAACAATATTTCCGATAGAATGTTATCATATTACCATGGCAACGCATATAATACTGACACTGACACGCAGCGGATGCTCTAAAAATAGCTCGATTTTGAGACATTTTCCATTAGTGCTCCGCTCCTATTGGTTTTAACGTGATGATATATAATCTATAGCCATCCTCGATAAATGAGCTATCTAACACTGAAAGAAACTTTCAAATCGGACCGGTAGTTCTTGAGATTAGCGCGTTCAACCAAACAAACAAACTCTTCAGCTTTATAATATTAGTTTAGATTAATAATGTACTATTAAATGTATAACTATATAAACAGAAGTTAATTGCCGAAAGTGTGTAATCGCGTCACTTCACTTTTTAACTGCTGTATCTATATGGCTAAACAATTTTTTAACGTGTGTAATCCTTAGAATAATATTTGAATATAACAAATCGTCAGTAAAATCGTACGGTAAAATGAAAAAATTAAATTTAAAAATCATCATGTAAAAAGCGAGTAATTAAGAAATATTGACGGAATTGACAGATTGACGACTAGTGGTTCAATTACTATTTTTTTTTATTTAATGGTAATGTTGTAAATGGAAGATTTGGTCTCATTTTAACGGATTTCAAAAAGGTGGAGATTCTCATGTCGTTTGTATTTTTTTTATCGTACGTAATGAACATTTACTGAATTATTTGTATAAAATTGACATATCTATATAAATTAGAAATGGCCTCCTACCTCGAAAAACTTAAATATACTTATGTATATATCTACATATTATCTTGTCGACGTCTTAACGAGAATACCACTCCTCGATTAAACCGCAATAACCGTTTCCTGAAGAAAGACCTATCATAAAAATATGTAATTTTTCTATTGTCATAAATCAATTTAATTAAAAAAAGAGATAATCAATAGATATTGTGAAGCAAATTTGTTCTTTAAATGACGTAGACTTTCAAATAAATTTGAACTGTAGATAACTCTTAGTCTAACCTAAATTGTGTATATACCGCATCCAAAGTTGTAACTCCTTGTGCACACTTCACATACACGCGATAAATACGCGTTTCCCGACGCCCGCTCGGGAACTACCTCTGGCGTAAATTCACTCAAGGCGTCTCCGTCAGACTAGAATGTGTTTTTATTGTTTTAAATGCGTACGTTACTTTCACAGCAATACGAGAGTGTATTTCTTGAAGGAGAATTTTATACGAAGTTATGCTGTTGTACGTGGTCAATTACGGGACGCGGGAACTTACTCGGTACCCACATGTTTAACTTTTTGTTGTTTCCCTTATCTTTAAAAAATGGGAAAGATTACTGACGTTACTATAACGATATTATTTCTCCCTATTTCTATTGTTGTTTGTTTGAAAAAAGAAAAAGATGGTGAATAGATATTATTTAATATTTTGTACAAATTATTATCTTTTATGTACCTGGGCGACCGAGCCTATCTACCAAAAAACATTTTTAAATTAAAATAAACTGTTAGGTATGCCTTATAATAATTGTTTTCCAAAAATATATATATCTTCTGCTGTCACTCGGATTCGAACTGGGGTTACAGGGATATTCGGAGCAACCGATTTCCATAAAAGCTATTTCTGTTTTGACAGCGGCGGCGAAATTTACCTTTACATTCTAACTATATTTTTTCATTGCCTGAAACTCAGCTAAAAAATATATATATATATATATTAGATTAGATAAATATGTATATATTTTTCTCGAACTGACTATGCTATTGACCTAGCAAGGTCTTAACAGCTTCACCGGACTACTATATATTATATATTATATGCTTCATATATGTATGTATATATCATACATTTCGATTACATACGCTGTAACTAGAATGCATAAAAATACATTAAATCAATGAACGATCAATAAATATATCAAACTTTGTATAGTACCACGAACCATTTGGTTTTTGTTAAATACTTAAAAAATACTCCGAAGCATATTTGTTACTGAATCCAATAAAACAACTATTTTTCATTTTTATATGAATCTTGTCATACTATTCACACGCATTTTCATTTCTAAGTATTTAATATATCATATTTATAAATAAGTATCCCAGAAAGGTGTCGATGGGCAATAAATATTAAGGCGGCAAACAAACGGGCCGGATTAAACAGCAGGGCACGTCTTTGGCAAACTTTCGATTCCAATTCGGTGTCAGTCGATATTAAATTAAAAGCACCCACGCATTCCTTTCGCGTCTTTTTCCTGTCCATTTGCGAGGACCGTGTAGAACCCGAGGTCACGCCGCTAACCGAAAGCTTCGAGCTACGTTTAATGCCATGTGGATAAGATAGAAAATATTTTGCACTTTACTATAACAATTCGGCTTCTACAAGGATATATTAGTCTTAAAATGTATTTTAGAGAATGTATGTTGGTTTCGTATATATAATTTTTGTTTAATTTAAAACGTGTGTCGTATCCATATTATTATGATTGTTCTAGGGAGAAATTTCTAGGCAAGCGAGTGAATGGCGACGCATACTTGAGTGATGGAGGACTTTTTATTTGAATCGTGTACGAATGCGACGCGATGCGACATGACGGTCCGAGACCCGAAGCCTTGTTGTAACTAGTTACGTCACATTACTTACATGGATAGTTTCAAATCCTCTAGGCGTCAACAAATAATATATGGTGTAGGCGTGTTTCGCTAAGTATAATATTCCATTTTATATTGGTATAAAATCTAACTATACTTTATTTCACGACATAATCGACTACTAAGTAAAATTTCAACAGAATCCAAATAACAAATATAATTATGCATTTTTTGATGTGAAACATTTATAGGGGCGGGTAAACCTGATTGTTGGCGTGGCGACGACGCAACGATGGCATGCGCGAGCGACTGTAAGTAATCTTTCTAGCCGCACTGGGCTCGCATACTTATAGTATAATTTGATAATTCGAGATATTGATATTCGTTTGATTTGAATAATTTCTATGTTTTACATCTGCCAGGCGTCCCGTGACGGTTCAATTTTTATACAATATATATTAATTTTATTCTAGATGATTCAATCGAACCGATGTAAATTAAATTTGATACACAGATCTAGATGGTACACAGATCTAGATAGTACACAGAGCTAGATGGTACACAGATCTAGATGGTACACAGATCTAGATGGTACACAGGTGTAGAGCCTGAGAAAGGACATAGGTTACTTCTTTATATGAAAAAAGGGTTGAAAGGGATTAAAAGGGGGAATGAAAAATTGTATGCAAGTATCGTTATTTTTAGAGCAAAAAGCTTGGAACTTGTTTTCTAGGCGTTGATTCGATATAAGTAAAAATATGAGTTTATAAGTAATAATATGAGATTATAAAAGTTTGTACACAAATATGTAAGGTTTCGCTCCGATAATATTATTTCAGTGTTAGATTGCTCATTTATCAAGGAAGACTGTGTATCATTACGCTAAAAGAAATACGAGTGGAGCATCAATGAAGAGTCTTTCAAAATTGGGAGTTTTCCCTTTTGAGAGCTTCCATTGCGTGTTAGTTTTTTTTTTCATATTATAGTACGCAAATGAACGGATGGGTCACCTGGTGTTAAGTGATCACCACCTTTCATAGACACCAACACCAGGGGAGTCGCAAGTGCGTTGCCAGCCTGTGTTGGGGGGAGGGGGGGGAGAGGGTAGGTGGGTCTCCGGCGCTCTCACTGACCGAACGAAACGCAACAATGCAAGCACTGTTACTTCACGTCGGTATTCTGTGAGAGGGTGGTACTACCCGTTCGAGCCGACCCATTCATGCTGAAACCAGTAATAGCTTCAGCTTAGCTCTACCACCTACACACTACTAGTTAGTCCAAAGTCATTATTTCACGCGGATGGAGTTGCGAGCAGAAGCTAGTATAAATATAAATGCTTTCTTTGACATTGTTAAACATTTTTATATTCAGTTTACGTTAATTCCACGGTACCAATGTATTCCAACAGAATATATTATTTAAAAAGATTGTACTTGGAGATCTCTTTACGTCGAGGGATGTTGTAGCGTGACAGTACAAGATCGTATGACCGTCTCCTGAATTTTAATGATATTCTTCCTTTGATAGTCGTAAAGATGATTGATCAGGATTACTGTCACCCGCTTTTAGGTTTACTTTCTACAATTTATTTACTGATAGATCTGACATGACGATATTTGCAAAACATTTTTTTCAACCATATCTCATCCTACTGTCCGGTGTAGTCATTCAGGCTGAACTTATTCGTAACCTAATTGTATTCCTCACATTTTTATATATGTATTAGCGGGACGGAGGACATTGTCTTGCCTTGATTATAAAAAAAATATATCTAAAATTCAACCACAGTGACACCTACCAGTTTCAAGTGTGAATCTAAACCATTCTCGGGTCCACTGGAACACGTACACAAAATTTCATCAAAATCGGTCCAACCGTTTAAGAGGAGTTCAGTGACACACACGTACGGAAGAAATTTATATGTAAAGATATCGAAAAAGCGTAAGCAATATAGGTTGTTCGAAAGAAAAGCAGTTTTTCTGTACATTTCGTGTCATGAAACGTCGTGAATGGTAAAGAAAATAATATAAATGAATTTAAAACTAGCCACCGCCCGCAATTTAAATTACAATATAAAACTGAATAATGATAAAATACAATCATTACAACACTTAGATGTGCTGACTTTCACGTTAATTGGTCAAAAGATAAGTTAAAATCAAAAGTTAGTGAAGATATACAACTAACGTAGTATCGTAGTCCGATAAAGATGTTAAGACCTTGCTAGGCCAATAACGTAGTCAGTTCTGGAAAAAAAAATGCAACCAACATCCATGTTTATTTATACAATCATCATATTAGCGTATGGCAAGCCCATTGCAGGCCCAGAGGCCTTTTCTCTAAGGATGGTATGGGGATAATTATCACGCCATCCCACGCCGATTTGGTTTTTCAAAACTCCAAGAAATCGACATTTCTAAATTGTTCCCCTCGTACGGTCATACTCCAAGGACATTTTTTTTTGAACTGGTTCGACAATATGACTTCACAGGACCTGATGAAAACTACAGTACATTCCACAAATATCGGCGACTGATGATCTTAAAAAGCAACGGCAGTCGTCGTTATCATGCCGACCTGCAAAAGTGCCTCTTCACGCCTCTTTTGAAGGATCCCATGTCATATGAGGAAGGGAATACACTGGCTAGGAGGCGATTCCACATCTTTACAGTACGACAATTATAAGAGCTTTCGAACTTCTTCATTCTAGCTGAGATGGCGGCCACTGTGAATCTGTGGAGACGCGTACCCACCCGTGTAGTTCTGTAGTGGAAAGAGAATATATATATATATATAAGTATAGACAAAGGAAAACATCATGGGGAAAGCTGAACGTGAAAAATGGCGAGTGTTCTAAAGAGTTGTTTATATATACTTCACACGGTAGACCCGTACAAAATAATAACCTTCCCTTCCGAAATCTTACATTACGAGCATGTAATAAAATTAAATTTTAATTGAACAATTGAACCTCTCAATCTTTTAATTCTGACAATATTTTCTTCTAGGTGGTAGAGCCACTTTGAAGCTTTTACTGGTCTCAGCATGAATGGGTCTGTTCGTCCCAGGAAGTACCACCCTCTCAGAGAAAACCAACGTGAAGTAACAGTACTTGCATTGTTGCGTTTCGTTCGGTCAGTGTGAGCGCCGGAGGCCCATCTCTCCTCTTCCCTTCCTCCTTCCCCCCTTCCTCAACACACGCTGACAACCTCTCCCGGTGTTACAGGTGTCTATGGACGCTGGTGATCACTTAACATCAAGTGACCCATCTGTTCGTTTGCCTCCTACGATATAAAAAAAAATATCTCCCAACTTTCTTCTGTCTCGTTCGTTTACTTATTTTTCATAGTGGTAGAGCCAAGCTGAAGCTGTTATTGTTTTCAGCACGAATGGGTCGGCACGTCCGGGGAAACACCACCCTCTCACAGAAAATTGACGTAAAGTAACAGTGCTTGCATTGTTGTGTTTCGTTCGGTCAATGAGAGAGCCGGAGACCCACCTACCCTCACCTTCCCCTTCCTCCTTCCCTTCCTGCCTCTCTCCCACTCTCCTCCCAAAATACAGGTTGGCAACGCACTTGCGACACCCCTGGTTTTGCAAGTATCTATGGACGGTGGTGATCACTTAACATCAAGTGACCCATCTGTTCGTTTGCCTCCTATGATATAAAAAAAAATTTGAAACCTAATATTTCACATTTTCGTAAGGTTTTTCTAAGATTTGCTTGCGTACAATTCTCCTCCCAATTACAAACGTAACAATAATATAACTAGCCGGATAAGTACAACCGTTTCGAAGTGACGCGCTTACATACATTCGGCGATCGATTTTTATTCAGCTGATATATAAGAAGCGTGGTGTTTAAAGCAATTGCTAAGTGCTAATAATGTTCCGTCAATTTGAAACTTTTCGACTCGTTTTCCGCTGAAGTCGTTTCCGCATTGTCGTTAATAGATGTGTCACTAAATTCGCGTTTTCAATTGAACGTCGGCCGCGTGACGGAGGCGGTGCGCCGCGTCGGTTTCAATCAAAACGGGCACGCACACGCTCCACATCCTCACCGCCATCGCCTTTTTGAATAAGAATTATCTTTTTCGCTGTACTCAGCGGCGACTGCTGAGCTACTAAGGAATTCGCTTCTTTTGTTTAATTCAAAAGATCGTATTATCAGCAAATATTAAATCTAGACTCGCCAAAAATTATCTCGTACTCCTAAAGTGATAACCAAATAACCACATATTATAGTACTCAATTAAAATTATCCTAACAAATGTTATAGATTCGAATGTGAGTTCGTTCATTTGTTTAGTAAATCGAAAAAGATGAATACGAGTTGTTTAGGTTTTTACGTACTTTCAAAACATGTAGATGAAATATCAAAAATTTACGGCTACTGGGTTTCAAGAAAATTTACTCCATTCCAACAATCTCGAATCAGCTCGAAAATCGATCACATTCAAATCGCCCTTGTTAGATACGAGCTCTAGATTCAAATGGGTGAACTCATTCATGACCTCGCTCTTCTTGTATATCTTTATTATTACCGCTCCGAAATCCGATTATGTAGACAAAGTCACTCATAGTAAAATATATTAAATGCTAAAAAGGTATTTTGCCGGCTACGGTTTATAACTACAGACGTTGTCAATATTTTTCGTCACTAAATATAACTAAGTGCGCACTTGTCCATAATATGGTCAAACGTTTAACACAAAACAATATAAAAATATTATTATACGAATCGAAAATTGGCATTTATTTAGTCTTAAGCTGTCTCGATGTTAAAGATATAATATAATACGTATATATAAAAATACGTATAATATAAAAACCTAGATTTGCGTAGAGATATTCAGAGCAGTCAAAAAGTTTGGCACAGATTGTACGTAAAGCCATACATGACCTTGAGCATAGATGAGTCGACGATGATTCTGCAGTCAATTCTTACACTGGCTCTCCTCAAATCATCTATATAACAAAAAACCTGAAGTGTATAAGATTGTATTCATATAATTGTATCGGGTGATTATTGATTAATAATAGTTATACCAACGACTTGTGATAACTTTAACTCAAATCCGTAGATTACTAAGAAACGCTTAGAACTTTATTTTGCTTTAAAATTTGTATAACATTTCGAACAAAAGTAGATACCGATTTTAATACTGGGCAAGCCATAAGTGAAAATAATTTACCCGTAAATTTAAATACATAGCGATTTTTTAATTACATTTATTATTTATATCGATTGGGATAGTAATCGTTTACCATTTCAGCTACATTTTATCTTGCTTTCACTGTTACGTTGTATTATCTGTTACCCATAAACTAAACAATTTAAACAAAAAAAAAATCGTTTCCGAATCAAATAATATATCTAAAAACATAATTATAGTTCGCCAAATCCAATTAAACAAAGCTACAAATTTCTTAAAGTTAAAATTAACGTAACACAAGTTAGAAGTGAAGTTTCCCAAAGTTACCGAGACGAGACTGTAAATTTCTACAATCTGCCAAGATGTTCTAATTAATAGCATAATTTCAACAATAGTATCGGGATCGGCTCCACACTAACCGGGCCGGGCCGTCGCGTCGCTCTGGGCCCGTGCCCACCCGCCATGAAATTAAAACCGACTCGCGCCGAACGAATGATTGAATAATAAACGAAAGAATTCGCGTCCTGCCCTTGTATTACGTATTCATGACGACTGGCCTCGTGGACGCTACATGTCTGTGGCATGTGCCACGCGCTACTCGTCGGCTCCTTACTCTTTAAAATACAAATAAATATACAGACAGTCCTCGTACTTACGGCATGTTAGGTTCTCGAAATACGCAACGTAGATCGATACATATTTTTACATATGTTTACATGCAAAACACGAGGGTTAGGATTCTTTCTCTTATTCTTACTCTATATACTCTTTTCTTCACTTTACTATTAATGTCTTGATTAGGTGGCATAGTTAGATTAAAATTCACTTAAATATGTATGTAAAAACAAAAACTGACAATACTCCTATGCCGGAAATCGGAACAATTGACGTATGCTTGAGGAATAGTGTCAAAACAATGTTCGACGTAATTTAAATCGACGTAAATCGAAACGACGTAAGTCGAGGGCTGCCTGTATTCATTAAAACTTTAAACTTTTATTTCTAAGTGCTTGACTATGAAAGAGACTGATGAGAGGGTTACATGTGGCAGAGATGCGAATATTGAGGTGGATGTGTAGTGTACTAGAATGGATAAGATTAAAAATGTGTCTATCAGAGGAAGTTTGAAAATAGCACCAGTGACAGAGAAGATGAGGAGTAATAAGATGGTATGGGCATGTTATGAGGAGAGATGAAAACCATGAAACTAGAAAAGTGTTGAGTATGATGCGGGACGGATATACGAGTAGAGGAAGACCGAAAAAGGTATGGATGGACTGTGTGAAAAATGATATGCTCGTAAAAGTTATGAATACTGAGATGACATTGGACAGGAGAGAGTGGAAAAAGAAAACATGTTGTGCCGACCCTACTTAAGTGGGATAAGGGTAATGATGATCATGATGATATTCAATTGAATGGCTAATTAACATAGTTTTGGTTTTATAAATTTTTATGACCGCTAAGTTTGAATTATAATACTGGTAAAACTGTAAATATAATTAACTGCATTTGTAGGCTATTTATCTATACTAATATTATAAAACTGGAGGGTTTATTTGTTTGGTTGAACACGCTATTTACTAGTCAGATCTACTGGTTCGATTTTAAAAAATCTTTTAGTGTTAAATAGCTTATTTACCAAGGTAGGTCATCATGCTAAAATTAATAGGAGCGGAACACCAATGAAGAATGTTTCAAAATCGCGTTTTCTTTACTTTTGAGAGCTTCAGCTACATATTAGCGTTAGTCCAAACTAACTATTCGAGGACGAAGTCGCGGGCAGAAGCTAGTTTGGAATATTTTTGGGAAAACTGTATAACTTTTAAACAAACGAAAAAGACACTATACCTATATCAGTGATCAGAAAAGTACTTACAATTATTATGATTTCTACTACTCCTTATCCAATCCAATAAAACCATTAAGTAAATACATTACAATATTAAACAATAGGAATATAATTTCAAATATTATTGAAGGAGGTAGCAGCCGAACCGTGTGATCAAATTAAATAATCTTATATCGACAATTGAACGCCTTAGAGTTCTGTCCATTAAGTTAGATTAAATATAGTATAATCTATATGTGTGTTTCGTCAACAGCACTTGGAGTAAGAAAGTTTGCCATGTTAGAGCACAGCCTCATATAACATTTGATGACGTGATCATATGTTAAATCGTATATAGTATAAAATATGTGCTAGAGAATAAAAAGCTCTCATGAGCTCAAAACTACACATTGAGAATTCTATAGGTCCATACTTGTAGTTACATTGATTTATAATAGTCAAGTTTGAATATGTCATAAAAACTGTAAAGATAAAATGAATTATGTATAGATGCGAATCCGCGATTAGGAACACGAAACTATGAAAAATACCTGGCCTTATGGAGAAAAGTTTTCACAATATTTTGTATAAAGACTTGTAATTTTGTAAGCGTAGTCTTTATTGACTTCAAATATACTCATACTAGAGTGTATGCGTTAATAAGTATGGATATACACAGACACAGAGATAAATAAATTAAAAAAACATTTGTTTCATACTAGCTGATACCAGCGATTTCATACGCGTTATTTATTATCTTAACAATATATTCTATGTATAGAGGAAAATATAAAAGAGGAAAAATATACTTTCCTTACAAGATTTATTTGTGAACAATGTTATTCGTTTACTTCCCTATCCTGCGCATGCGCATCATACCGCTAGCCCACTCCTCCACAACAATAAATATGCATCGCTAAATGCTTAGTGTTTATAAGAATCGTAGTTTCTTAATACTTTATTAACTATGTATTAAATAAAGATCATCGTCATCATCATTACCCTTATCCTACCTAAGTAGGGTCGGCACAACATGTTTTCTTATTCCACTCTCTCCTATCAAATGTCATCTCAGTATTCACACCTTTCACGCACATATCATTTTTCACACAATCCATCCACACCTTTTTCGGTCTTCCTCTACTCGTATATCCATCCACTATCATACTCAACACTTTTCTAGTCACATGGTTTTCAATAAAGATATCGTGATAATTTTCATTTTAATTATTTAAAAAGACTAAGAAGTAAAACTAAGGAAAACAGTCTCTACTACATCGAAATCTATCTCTGCTGGATTTTGCGTAATGCCCGAATAAAGATATACCTCAAACATTTTACTTATAGGAATTTGCAAGAGAAAAGTGCTGATACATTATTAATACTTACCCCAATACAAACATTGAATTATAATAGAAAGAAAAATTTCTCTTACTTGGGTTTGGACTGCTAACTATTTTTTTTGCTTCATAGTTATGTGACTATTTATACACCGCTGTATTTTAGAGAATTTTGGTTTAGGGCATGAATGAAAAAATCTGTATCTACCGAAATATATTTGAAAACGAAAATGATGTTCTAGCCGCATAGAAAAAAACAATAATATTATATAATATAAAAGATCTACGATGAATAGATCTTTTATAAGGCACAAAATTAAAGAATATTTATAAACGAAAGAGAAAACCTTAGCAATACATATATTAATTACTTTCAAGTTTATATCTATTAGTGTACCAACTTATTATACAAATTTTCGAACACAATTATTTGCAGTGACTGCAGCACGAATTCAAAACTTCTTTCCAGTCAATATCAAATTAGCTAAGTCTCGAGATTCGTTCAAACGTATGCTACGTGATTTCTACCTCAAGCAGCTGAATGTTCGAGAATCTTTGCTCAATAAGTATTATGCACACCTTTCTCGAATACACATGGAAGGTTGGAAGGCTTTTTACTTTAAATCTTATATTTGTCCTTTAATATGCATTGAAGCGTTAAGCAATAATAAAAAGTCATATACTTTAAGCTTACTTTATTAAAGGTTTTCATAGGTTTTACATTATGTTTAAAAAGTTGATTTTTTCAAAATATTTATAATGTTGATTCTCGTCAACCGCATATTTAAACGCGTCCACCGAACCATCTAATATTAATCTTCCGCTGTCTCCCGACCTTCCGTCTGTCCATTTATCAAAACATTTTTGTAAACCAATTAAACTTACAAAACGTGACTACAGGATCTCTTGTTTAACTCAACTTATTCCTAACTAATGTTCTTAATGGATTTCTTTTTATAAATGTTTATTTTAGTATAAAAATTATAAAACTTAAGCGATGATATTTAGGCTGTATATGATCTGATATTCTTAAGAACTGACTTCATTATTTTTCAAAATAAGTGTCATTTTACTTTGTATAAATAAAATCAAAAATATAAATACGCTACGTAATTTAGGCCCTAAGAGTCTTCCCATGCGATATACGATTAAGCTATTACTAGTTCGGAAAGCAACTCAGTCATCAACAAGAACCGGCAAGAGACTCGCTCTGCATTTTTTTACAAAACATAATTGCATTCGTTTTTGTGGATGCACAAAGAGGGGCGTAATTTACAGGCATCACCATCGTTGACATATTGATCCAGCCGATAATAATAGCCTTTAGACATTAAAACTCGCTTGTCATAGTGCTTAGATATATTTGGGAATTCAATTTTGGAAATTGAAATAAAGGGATGCAATTGTTCAATATTGGAAAAGTTATAATAGTCAGCTGTTTTTGATGTGAAACATCTATAGGCGCGGGTAAACCTGATTGTTGACGTGGCGAGTGTGTGAGACGTGGCGATGCGCGACGCCATGCGCAACTGACTGTGCGCAATCTCTCTTGCCGCGCTGAGCTCGCAAACCTATTGTGTAATTTGATAATTAAAGAATTTGAGATTAGTTCGATTCAAACAATTTCGATGTTTTACATTTGCCAGGCGTCCTGGGAGGGCTAAAATTTTTTGATCTTAGAAGTTCGCATAAATTAACAAAAATAGATATTAAATCTGAATATGTAATATATTGGTTATTTAAGTTTATTTCTTCATTAAATTTATTTTGCGTCAAAACTTATCATGTATAATTTAGAACGAATAAATTTCTAAAACCTATTAAAGTTAATTCAAAAACATGATCAGTATTAGGTCTAACATCAGAATTCCCTGGGTACACCCGATCCCGCAGGGTTCGACCGCGAAGCAACTTAACCCGAAATTAAATCAAAAGAGGGGCTTAACCAATCAGCCCGAGTGGTATCATTGAATCGGCAAAGGAACACTAAAATTACTTCTTGATGCGGAGAAACGAAGATTCATCGTAAAAGTGGTGGGTGTAAGCGTAGGAGGAGGTTGAGGGGGTTGTCTGAACGGTTTTCCGTGTTTCGCAGAGGTCTGTGCCCAGCGATTACGCCGCACGTAGCTACACCGGACTGCCGGCCCGGCACCTAATGCTGTGTTTCAAACATGAAAAACCGTTCCGGTAATGCTGTAAACGTTAACTTAGAGATTTATTTTTCTTTGGATTTTAAGAGGTTCCTTATCTTACTGACTGAAAACTTAACATTCCTCCTCTCAGAGTACATTTAAAACTTTGTAGTCGAGATAATTAAATTATACTTGGTACGTGATCTCCTTCCTAATTATATATAATAATAATAGATAAATTATATCGGTCCAATAATACAACTGCACCACCAATAATTTTCGAATAAACTATTTAAGATTATAAAAAAACAATAAAAAGATGCGCTCAATTTCTTACCGGATTTACATATTTGTGAACTACCCAAATCTATAATTTTATGGACGTTTGATTGTTATATTGCCATACAATTAATTGTTCTTATAAATAGTTTGCTGTTTTTGTACGGTCTTCGACGTACTTGGACATCTGTTATTGCTGTATGTATTACAATGCATCATTTAAATTAAAACATTAAAGTGAATTAAAATCATATAGTCGATCCTATTCAATAAAATAACAGGAGGCGAAAACTTACAAAATTATTCAAATACTTCTAAATTTTCGTAATTAACAAGAAAGTCTTTGGATACATACTGTACAGTAAGACAAAGGGTCCCGTAATTTACGCACGTGGTATTCTGAGACACCTGGGTCATGTCTCCTTTTACTTTATCCCGTTAAGATTAAGTTCCTTGAATTTCGGCGAATACCTACGCAGCGCCCCCACAACGAAGTGAGTCATTTAGCCCCTGTTTACTAGATTAGGGGATTTTTTTACACCACAGAGCTTTCTGGGCCGTCCTCCCCGCTCCTTTGAATGTGTCATAGCGATGTCTATACGACTACTTTATTACTTCTTAGAAGAATAGGCATAAATTTTATAAACCCTCTTTTATGTTTGGAAAAGTAATAGAATTTTGTCTGGTAAGAGTAACTCATAGGGGAAAATTGAGAGAAAGAATAATAGAAACGACTTCAATTATATTATATACAGTTGTTTTATATAAATAGTATGTCATTTTTGAAATCTATTGCGTTGTTTTGTTAAATTTGAAATTTATTTTATTTTTTTATTTTAGTAAAAGTATTTAACTTCGTATCTTTGATTAATAATTCAACTTAAAATAAATATAAATGTTTCTCTATTCTAATATTGCAATGGGTTTCACTACCCTACCCTCCCTTTTGAAATAAACACGAAGCAAAAATAACTCCTCAATGGTGCTATAAGTCAAAACGTCCAATAGATTCTCCCAAAATTTACCTTTCTCGGCACAAACGAGAAAAGGCGGTCGTAAAACCGACCCGCATTCCTACCGACAAGGTCACTCGCGAATGTAACTGTTGGAATTGAAAAATACATGTACTCCTTGTGTATTCACGGTAGTTACGTTTTATTTGTCTTTCAACGTTTAGTGTTAGCGAAATGAGAACGCAATCGCTTCTAGACCACGTAAATATCTGATACCTATTCGCAAAATGTGCGTTTTATTGTCATGTAGAAAAAATCCTATTCTTTCATAATATATTTTTTCTAATTTACTGTTGTTATAAAAAGAAAATCGAAGTTGTAATGTACATACGAGAGCCACAAATACCTGGATTATTAAAATTATATATATCGAATCTGTGTCTCTTTCGCGGCTGCTTTAATTTTCGAGTCTCAAAAAAAACGCCTGTACATCAAAATTGATAAAAAATATCCTTATTATACGATCAAACTACACATATATCTAGAGGTTTCCTCGGGGTTTACTCGCATTCAATCCTCGTAACTAGCAATACATTTCACTCAAACTTTTTGTCTTAGTATAAGTCGTTATTATGCTTCGTTTCTGATCTTCACTTTATATAATATTCGTATCGCTCTTAAGGTTCATAGCGTGATATTAGTCAATACATCCTTCTCCGATGAATAGATTATAATAAGATGGAAAATATTACTTAAACCTGACTTGTACTTGCATTGTTCAACGAGAGAGATTAGCGATTTCATATAGACAAGAAAAACAAATGTTAAGTTTAATATAAGCACTAATGAGCCTGGCAGATGTTGCCTTATCTTGGAAATGAAAATTAAAGTGTGGAATCAGATCATAGCTCCAATTACCGGACTTAATTATGAATCGAAACCATTCAAGGATTTAACTCAACGCGCAAAAAAATTCATTAATACCCGTCGCGCCGTTTAGGAGAATTTCATCGACAAACATACATACAGAAAAGTATTAAATACATTTCATAAAGTCTAGCTATTTCCCGTAGCTTCGCTCGCGTTCATGTAGGTATGACCTATCCCTTTGGTATAGTACTCTTTTTAGTTTAAAAGTACTGTTTGTCCTTTTCTGCGAGATTTAATGAAGATCATGTGATTAGTTAGGGCATGAAAGGCAAACAAACAGGTAAATAAACTTAAATTTACGTTCATAATATTAGTTAAGATAACATTGTAATAGGTGTTCACGTGTACTATACCTGAGAAATTATGTAAAACCAATTATCACACTGTGTTCTGCCAGACGTATGTCTGTCACGGATAGTCTACGAAGTTATTTAGAAATGTACACAGCTCAACAGTCACGCGTACCTCATCTCAATTACCCGACGCTGGGCTTGTGCGTCGCAGCGTCGCGTCGAAACGTGGGCGTCGTGTTGCAAACAAATCAGCTCAATAAACAGGGTGGCCGCAGAACAATGCACTGTCAACATAAGATGGAATGTAAAAGCGCGACCAAAGTGACGGCCCGTTCTTACAAGTTCCTTTATAACATACGATTTTTTAAATTAAAAACTTAACTAATGCAATGTTGATTGCGAGAAGACCACATCCACACCTATATTAGCAGAAACAGTATACACACGGCTTTGCTCCGATTCGAAGGCCTTTTTTTTATATCATAAGATGCAAACGAACAGGCGTGTCACCTGATGTTAATTGATCCACAGACACTAACAACACCAGGGGAGTCGCAAGTGCTTCGCCAGCCTGTGTTTGGGGGAATGTTGAAAAGAAAGAAATGGTGAAGGGAGAGAAAAGGGGGAGGGGAAGTGGGTTTCCGGCGCTCTCACTGACCGAACGAAACGCAAAAATGCAAGCACAGCTCCTTCACGTCGGTTTTCTGTGAGAGGGTAGTACTACCCCGGGCGAGCCGACCCATTTATGTTGAAACCAATAATAGCTCCAGCGTGGTTCTACCACCTCCAATGGTTGATGGTTGCTGTCATTCAGTGGTATTTCAGCTTAGTCGTCAGGAGGAAAATGATTATGACTGCTCTCAGAACTACGGACCTCTTGGACTTGGTTGAGTGTGGAGACCTATGTGGTATGTGGCCTGCATATCTATAATAACAGTACCCCTGTTTGTTTTTTTCTATTACAACGATTGTAGCAAAGAAACATGCGGGCAACCTGATGGTAGGTAGTCACCGCAGCGTATGGACGCTTGCTACTCAGGAGGTGTCACATGCATATTGCCGACCTTTCAATAACCTATTTACTTTCCTCTTGAAGAATTCTATACTGTAATCCCCTGGAAAAAGTTTAGCAGAAAGTTCATTCCTCGACCGGAGCATTTGTAGGAGAAAACTCCTAAAGCGGGTTATTTTAAGAGGTTATATCTTTATACTTGCTATTTTGTAAGATAAAAAAGAGGAACACCTCATAAAACATTATAATACGTGATAACCTTATGGAGCTTCACAAATCGTTTCAATCTTTTGATATATGCAAGCATAACTGGCAGCAGATGAGATATTTTTATGATAGAAATTCAAAATTAAAGTAGGTAATTAATACATAAGTAACACGAAAGCTTTAATAAAAAAAACAACATATAACCCTCATAACAGTAATGTATTTTAAAAATCGAATCGAATCGCTAGGTATAAATACCTCTGATCAACGTGCCCCAAATCCAATCAGCTATTGAATTAACCCGGCCCGTGTGACGGGAATACGGATTCGCCCCATCCTCACGTCAAATGTTTATCTTTCATCTGGCAGAGCGTTAATGTAAGTGCGAGTACAGAGTGTAATGATAGGCCGACTCGAAATAGATATACCTACAAATGATGATGAGGCCATGTTCGAGAATTACGTACGACACCTTTCCCTTCCCGACTCATTAACCACCTACGCTTTATTAAAGTTTATTCAACAAACGCGTCAAATCTTTTAGAATTCTCTATAAAATGGACATAGCCCTAATAACTATTATGTATTGATTCTTCTTTAAATATTTATATTTATTATGAGTCACATATGAGAGTCATGTCTAAATTTTTATAATAGGGAATAGGATTTTTTCGGTAGCTTTCTTTTTACTATTCTGTATTCTATAACACGCGTAATAACTGTGGAGAAAAAACCCGAGTGGAAATCCTAACTAACATTAGGAATGGATAGGTGAGTTTCTTTATTACCCTTTATAGACTTAATTACGCAATTGATCGTTATAACATTTTGCATATACGCTGTCAGGTGTATAAAAAAAGAGAAAAGAAAAAATTTCATCCTGAAAAATAACGGCCAGCGAGGGATTGTTAATAAATATAAACTAAGGGAAGCGAAGCTGCGGAGTGAAGAAGAAGTCGAAGTTAATTTAACCAATCCGTTCATAATATCAACTATTACCATCATCATATAATAAATGTATAAAGTGCAGAATGTGCATGTGCATTCTATACCAGTTGTTCACCAAGTTTTAAGTTAAGATCGCCACAATCTAGCCGGGAAAAGTATCCTACTGTCTTCCTATTGTAAATCAATTCCAAGAGGTATATAAACTGAAAAGGATTGTGTCGTTACTTTTAATTAGCTAAATCCAATTTTAACTGTTCCTAATGTTTTACGTTATTTTTCAAGACCTTCAAATTTTGTACATGTAAAATATAAAGATCATAAAAAAAAACTTACGATCAGCAAAATTTGAACTTAGTTCTTGGTGTACAAAAATCAGAAATCTAAAAAAAACATGTTATATGAACAACTAGTCTCTGCCCGCTTCTCCTCTCTTCGTTCGCTTTTTTTTCTCGAACTGACTATGCTATTGACCTACCAAGGTCTTAACAGCTTCACCGGACTACAGGACTACTCTTCGTTCGCGTGGAATAGTTATTTTGGGCTAACGCTAACACGCAGCAGAAACTCTCAAGAGAAAAAATCGCCGATTTTTAAACTTTCTTTATTGGTACCAATTGGTGGTGATGATAATTAGTGTGATGATATATACTCTATAACTATCCTCTATAAATGAGCTATATAAGATTGAAAAAAATAAAAAAAGACCAGTAGTTCTTGAGATTACCCCCTACAACGTCACAACGTTATAAAGTCACAAATTTTACCTCTTAATAATATTAGTATGGATTAAAACTGGATTTAACTAATTCTGAAATGTAACTACACAATTATAAGATTAGCGATTTAGCTGCATTAATGATTTCCGTTAATAATACTTCTAAATATATAAACAAAACTATCCAATTATTAAAATGGGACTACTCTACTTCAGAGACAAATATCGCTATATCTCGTATCTAATAACAAAGTTCTCGGGAGGGAAAACATACGTATTTGCTGGGGTTCGGCAACAGCTAAACAACGACCTCTGGCGGACAATATTTTGCTCGGCTCCCGTGATATCGGTTTATTCAAATGCTCCGTGTCTGACCCGGGCTCAAAGAATCAACCTGCATAATATTATACATATTGAAATTCTTGTACCCCTGAACATCTACCGTATATTATTATATGAATAAATTTATAGCCCACTGATATGTGAAATATAAATTTATGAGATAATATGATAGCTATAAAGCATATTGTATACGTATTTTTGTATTTTTCACATGCTATTCATTATTTTATCTTAAAAGAGATGTTTTATACAAATTTTCATACACCTATTTTGTGTGTTTATTATGAAGATGTAAGCAAATTATCTTAATCCCGAATAAAATATAGTTTTTTGGATACTTTAATGAGCACCAATACTTATTTTATAACCATGATACTTCTATTCCCATATTTTAAATAACCTTTCGTAGTTGATAATTAGGGGTGTGCGAATATCGCTCGAATCGAATCGAATATTAATATTATGTTCAGATATATCATACTATATACATTTGACCTTGTCATTTAATTAGGTATTTCTAGATATTCTTTTGTTTTGTTTTTTTTTTTTGTAAATGAAATCGAGAAATTTCATTATTGTGTCATCCTTTCTTGTTCAATTCTCTAAATGTAGTATTATAATTACAATTTCTATGGTTACATACTCGTAAATTTCTATTAGTACATTAAACAGATATATTCCCAGTTTTACCATCTTTTTTTATATCATAGGAGGCAAACGAACAGGTGGCTCAGCTGGTGTTAAGTGATCACCACCGTCCATAGATACTTGCAACACCACGAGAGTCGCAAGTGCGTTGCCAATCTGTGTTACCGGAGGGGGTGGGATGAAGGGAAGAGGAGAGGGGAGGTGAGGAGAGGTGGGCCTCCGGCGCTCTCACTGACCGAACGAAACGCAACAATGCAAGCACTGTTACTTCACGTCGGGTTTCTATGAGAGGGTGCTACTACCCTGGGTGAGACGACCAATTCATGCTGAACCAGTATAGCTTCAGCGTGGCTCTACAAACTACTCTAGTTGCATCGATAACGATAAAAGAATAAATAATATTTTTATACACTACACATTTTGAATTTCACCACAATAAAACTTATGTTAAATGACGAATATGCTGGAAGATTGTAAAAGGCGGTAACCTAGAAGGGCTGGCTCTCAAATACATACCTATTGATGTTTCATGACAAATTTTAAACTTAAGCTTTAAGCTAGTCAGGCGAGCATTAGAAAATACTACGACTACCTTTTATCGAAATCCCTGACTCATTCTAGTGTTCGAACCTACGTCAATGGACACGATATTTAGGTAATATAAATTTATTCACATCTAGAAACCTAACTAGTTTACGGTCGCGACTTAGCCCTGGTTATTCTAGATTTGATTTTGATCTCTCATTCATACACAGGATATTTTTTAATAAAAGATACCCTATATATTTTTCTTTTTTTTATTGTAGCACGACAAAATGACTGCACTACGCCTGATGGTAAGCACAGTGCAATCCAAAAATAATAGCGACCACCGATTGACACAATATCCATCGCCGGTCGCCACTATCATGCCGGCCTGCAAAAAGCTAGATATGCACAGGCTGATCCAGAAACACGACCCGCAGAAGCGAATCACTATTACGGGCTTTTTCGCCATATACATGGTGGTTGCGACCCAGTCAGGTTGTAAAACCCTACCACCCTGCTTTCGCCATTGCCTCGTTCGTTATTCAGCAGGGTGCACCACGTGCAGGTGAAGTTGGCTTGGGTGTCGCAAGTCTTATGATGTTATTTGACACCCCTTACACCCCAAAACGATACCCATGACAACGTGTACCCAAGTGTTTCGTGATGATCAGTAGTCCGCTGAAGCTGTAAAGGCGTTGCTAGATCTCTTTGTAGGGGGTAGAGCCGAGCTGAAGCTATTACAAAGTTTACATTACAAAGTTCCAAAGAATATTACCGATTTGCCGGATTTTGAATTAAAGCGCCATGTCAAGCGGGTTTTGGTCTCAAAGGGCTATTATAGAGTGGATCAGTATGTGAACGATAGTGATATCTGGAATTGACTCATCTCTGTGCATCCATTAAAAACGTTTCTGTCATGTATGTAATATAGTCTAAATAATATATAATAATAATAATATATATTTGTTAAAAAGATAAACCAGATCGAGTTTCTTGCCGGTTCTTCTCGATGACTGGGTTGTTTCCGAACCGGTGGTAGTTTTTGACGTTCATAAGTGCCTTATTAGGGTCTAAACTGAATAAAGTATTTTTGATTTTAACACTGGTTTCAGCATGAATGGGTTGGCTCGACCGGGGTAGTTCTCACAGAAAACTAACGTGAAGTAACAGTGCTTACATTGTTGCGTTTCGTTTGGTCAGTGAGAGCGCCGGAGTCGGCGCCAGCCTCCCATTCCCCTTCCTTCTTCCCTTTCTCTCCCCCTCCCCCCAACAAAGGTTGGCAACCCACGTGTGACTCCCCTAATGTTGCAAGTGTCTATGGACTATGGTGATCACTTAACATCTGGTGACCCATCTGTCCGTTTACCTCTTATGATATAAAAAATAGCGTAGTCAGTTTGAAAAAAAAAGGCGTAAGAAACAAATAAACTCAACTAATATTGGTTATGATTATTTGTTGAATCTAGAATAATAGTACCTGGACGACCGACTTTTTTTTTTTTCTCTAACTGACTACGCTATTGGCCGTTATTTTTTGGCTTTTACAGCTTCACTGGACTACTAAGGCGAGCGCTTAAGGCACTCAGCCGATTTTATATTGGCAACCAGCTCAAGGGTGCACAGTACACCTCGGCTTGGCTGTTGCCCGTTGCATGCAAAATCGCGACCTATCTTAGCTAACCTAGCTAACTATTCATATATGTTTGAGCTGTCGAGACGCATATGAGTACCAGCATATCCGCCCCGACAACCCCTCCATATATCGATCGAACCTAGGCTTGAGCCGCTGCCGTGGGAGGCCTAATCGGGTGTGCGGGAGCGAAGTTAACCCCCAAACTGCGGCGGCGCGATCTGTGGTTACGCGGGCGTGGGCGTGAGCACGCTCTGTTACGAGGGACAGGCTGGTACTGATCGTTCGCTGACGTGATATCGTCGGGAGGGTCGGTAAAAATATGTCGCGGACGTCTTTTATAACGCCCAGCGTTGGGCACGGGTTCGTAATTCGCGGCGGATACCACTAATGGACTGGGATGAATCGCGGCTCGCTCGAAATAGCTGGTAGTGAGTGATTTAATATACGCCCAGATGGACGGAATCTCCAGGTCCCTATGGAGATCCGCCCTCCGGACGAACCAAGGAACACCGGTGATT
>JACEII010000014.1:3931584-3942809 GCA_014332785.1 Antheraea mylitta
ATCGGGGCCTCAAGTAGGCCCTTTTCGCGCGCATCGAGAGGCGATTGCGGCGAAAGAGACGCGAAGGAATTCGCGGTCGGTAAATTAGTTACAAGTTGCGTGCCCTCGGAGGGCCGCGACGCATTTTCTAACTCAACACTTAATATCTCCTCGTCTATACCGCGTGCGAGGAGGCTTTGATAAAACCTATCAAGAGTAGACGAGCCCATCGCGGTGGGCAGAGAGGGAGGGGCCGCGAGAACAACCTCCCTGCCTTAAAGGCAGGGGGGCACGCCAACGGTAAGCTAACGGGCTATCTCGAGCCCGGGCCAAGAGAAACTGTGGGCGAATGTGCAATGCCTCACAGGGGGGTCCTAACTTGCCTAGGGGGAGGCCCTAACAAGCCCGAGGCCGAGGACGCAGACCGGTAAACCGGGCTACGCCCAAACAGACACCCGGGGATGGAATAAGGGGAAAGGGAGGGTGGGAGGGCGACACCTGGACTAGACTAGGCGACCTCGCCAAGGCCTAGCTACCCAGGCTCGTCTACCAATGCAGAAGGCCGCGGGGCCTACAGCGAGCGGGTAGGGCGCTCCAACCCCCTTACGTTTACACCGTGAGGTTTCCGAGGGTTGGCCAGACGACTGGACTTGCAGCCCGGGTTTGCACTAAAAAGTGCAGTTTGATACGCTCAAAAATGGAGCGCCTGCGATTGATATCACTGTTACAGTTGGAGAACAGGACAGAACGCGGCGAGCTCGAAAGTGACTACGCGAAACGATGCACGAAGCACGCAGCACGCAGTCGAAGATCGCAAAAACTCGCGGCAAAAACTTCGAAAAAAATAACGGTCACTTTTCGAACAACGGACGTACGTCTGACACGTGCGGCGACACGGATCGGACTCCCCTTCTTTTCCTGGACGACCGACCCTGGCTCGGTTCTTTATAAAACATTTTTTGTCATTGAAACAAGCTGTTAGGTTTTCCTCATAAGATTAAGATTTTTGTACCAAAAAAAAAAAATCATTTAAAAAATATATCTCTTTTTCTGTCACCCGAATTCGAACTGGTATTAAATGGATTATCGAAGTAATCGATTTCCATGTGAGCAATTTTTGTTTTGACAGCGGCGGTGAAATTTACCTTTATATTCTAGCCATATTTCATCATATCATTGCCTGAAAACCTAGGTAAAAAAGTTTTCTGTGAATGAAGTCTAGCTACATCGATTTATCGTCCCCGACACCACCTAAATACTAAGCTTCACGGAAATGGCTAACGCCGTTTCCGAGATCCAGAATATATAAAAATATACAAGAATTGCTCATTTAGAAGTATTATTTAAGTATTTAATATATAATAGTAATAATATTAGATTACAAAGATTCAGTACATATTTAATGAATCAGAACACCACCGCTATCTATTTCAAATAAAAAAGACTCAATTCGAATAAAAAAATATTTCAAAATATCAATAATAGTTACAATAATGTTATTACAATTCAGGATATTGTGTACACGATGGCTTCGAGTAATTCAATGATCAGATCAGATATCGCTCGTTCCCTTGGGAAATCCTGTTTATTATGATTAGGTTTTGTCTCAGAGTAGGCATCGAAGCCGTGATGCTGCGGACTGGTAAACAATCATGATTACTACATACACACATCAAAGTAACCGACCACTTCAAAAGCAAAATTTTATTGGAAGCATTTACATTTTTATTGGTATGCTAGGACACCGGCTGCCGGTTCCGCCCTGAAACGTAAGTGATTTTGAATTTTCTGATGTGTATTTTATTATCTGATTTTATGTGAGCTCAATATGACATCGTATTACCATAGTAAAAACATTACGGTCACGTATTTCAAGGCTTTACTGCGAAATTGGGGTTTTTAATTTTTCTACTTCGTGTGGGAGTTGTATCATACATATTTTTATGATGAACAAATTTAGTATATACAATGTTTTAAATTAAGTGAAATTCTTATACTACTCGTGTTTGCGCAAAATTGCCATGTCAACGTGGTAAAAAAATAATTCCTAGAAGTATTTTTAATAATTCTGGTATACTATCAATTAAACAATGAAATAAAGTTAGTTACAAAAAATATTGGTCAACCCGTCTATGGGCAAACAAACAGGGATTTTTACGTCAAACTCGTAACCAGTGGCCTTTAAATATGCGTCTATTACAAAATTTGGAAGAAAAATTATATAATTTACACCATAAATATTCAAACACCAATTCTCGTGCTGCGCCACACGTATAGTGCCCTAGTACAAATCCTAGTGCGTGTGACGGGCAAATGACTCGCTATCTCCGATTTTCACTTACATATGTCATAAACAATTTAGACTATCCCCCAACCAACTTATACTCGATTACAGATAATATTACGTTAATTAATATAGATGAACATCTGTTGTCAGTTGTGACTGATAGCTTTATCAATATTTTTGAGCAGCTACTTTCGAGAAGTAGTTCTATTTTTGTATTAAAGTGGTAAAGTCAGCTGGTATTCCAGTCAACTGCTAAATCACAGAGATAAGTTATAGATAATTATATTTCTGATTAGCCGACCCGCTCGCTTCGGTATTAAAGAAAGACAAAGCGAGAATGAATCTGAAAAAAAAGAAGCATAAAACATCTAAGAAAAAATCAGAATTGGATGGTCTTAATTCTATGCAGACACGTTCAGTAGTTTTAATGTGAAGTCTCTCCAGGAACTTTTTTTATTATAAAAAAACGTTATAGGGAATAATAACTTGTAGTAGACTTGATCGCAAAAGTACCACCCCAACACATGAAACGGTCCAAGTCGATGTCCAGGAACACCAACTTATTAAGGAATGGCATCAGAAACAAATCTCAAAGACTCTAAGTCTTAAGATCCGTTGTTAACAGGTATAAGTAGCATCGCATGAATTGCAAGCTTCTGTGCTGTTTCATAAAAGGATTTCACTAAATTGGCTCTAAATCATAACTTATTCGTTTGTTTGAATTCATTGTCGTGTCTTTAATGAAACAAATGAGTTTACTTCATAATGATAAACGCTTAGTGTATAGACAATTTCGAATGTATATACTCGTAGCAAGACAGCTACTTATATTGAGAGGAATAAAAGATATGAATCTTTATGGAAAACCATTAGGTAAGGAAGGCATTGTTTGTGCTATCTATAGGGCATGTTTGGGCGGTTCGTGATTGATTCCGCTGTAATTTCCATACGCGTGCTCTGTTCATATTAGCCACTTTATACCACCACCACTAAACAAAGACCTTCCGTCTCTCCTTCGTTATTTGTATTCATCATAGTTCAAGGGGTAACACTGTATAAATTGAAAGGTCAGATTAAAGTGGTCAAGTTCTCTAGGACTATACAATTGTGCGCCGGGGCGACCTCGCGGCGCCTGTCGAGTCACGCACATATATTTTTCCAGTCTTAAAATATATTGCTATTTATTGCTCTGCTGTTACCTAAGTAATAAATGTATTGGAAGTCTATTAGAACCATAAAATTAACTACGAAAACCTTTATTTTTTATTTATTCCTGCTATTTTATTTCGGGCAAGTTTCATTTTGTAGCCTTTGAATATAAACTATCGCGTCGCTTATTGTTATTTACTCGTGTACCTGAATTCACATATCTAATATACATGCGTGCGTGTCGTACTTACGAATGTTTTTGAAAGAGCATTTCTATGATTGTAAATCTCACAATTTTGCATTTTCTTTTTGGTTTTAAAAAAACGCGTGTGGATACACGGATACAGCTAGTATAAGTGTATAATTTAAAACTAAGACCATGATATATTTGAATAGAAATAAGGATAAAATATAGCTAAAATAGAAATGACAGTTCTGTTATCTGAATTCAATGCATCTTCACGCGTCATACAATTCAGTAGGTACATAGTACCATGATATGGAATAACAAAGTCAAATAATGTCATTTGGCTTATCACGTAACCGCTGTTTTGTGGAAACACTAATAACCGGCGCTAGTGTGACAGGGAACTGCCAACAGATATTGTCGTCAATTTGTTTCGGGGCACAACTCGACTCGCTGTTTAGGATTCGAGGAACGCCCGAACGACCCGAAACGCCCGGCCTTATGAACACACCGCCAATAAGAACAACAAAGTTGAGATGTTAGCCGATTAGCCGATGTCACGTTATCATCCCTTTTTTTCGGGTGCCGAGTAAATAGGTATATTTTCTTCACAAATACGCCCCGAGTCCAAACAAATACGAACGATGCGTAAGTTAACGTGGAAGAACATTTCTTACGGGAAGTGTCCTTACACAAAATAAAACTGGTTTATTACATTTACACTGATTAACACTATTATTTAACTCATTCAACTCATTATTATTTAACCTAAGCCAATACAAAGATAATATAGAATTGCCTACCTCTTATTATAAAAATTGTATGCATTTTCTGTGCTATACTAAGAGGAAGCATTTGATATTAGGTTTGTAGAGTATACCTAAACAAATAAGATACTTAACCAATTTTGGAAATTCTTTCAACTACAGGAAACTAAATTATTAGCGGCTAATATGGACTGTATCTTATTGACAAAACCTACATTAAAGAGAGTGAAGCTCCGAGGATAAGCTTGTAATTAATATACACGATATAATGTGTTAGGTAGGTTAAAATTTTGTATTAATTTTTCACATTAGTGTTGTATAATAGCATTAAAGTATATATTAATACGTGAAGCAAAAACTTTGTACCCTTTGTTAAGCGAATTGCGCGAACGGATGAACGTGAAATTTAGTATAGTTAAAGTTTATATGGAGGAGAAGTGCAGAAAACTATTTTTTTGTATAACGGCATTATAAATACATTAAATTAAGCAAAATATGCATTACTCACATGTAAATAAAATACTTTTTAACGTCCGTCATTTTACTCTACGTTACAATTACCTTTTCAATATTTTTAACATGACTGTCGTTGCTTTGCTTACATGCCCATTAAAATCTACCTTTAAAAACTGGTCAAATTGTAGGTTAATTTCATAATACGTAAATTATATAATATACATTAATAATTTATTGATAAATAATTTATCTTTAGTAAATTTATGTATCCACTGAAATAGTTATTATTCTCTTTGGTCTTATTAAATTTTTAGGTAACAGGAGTGCTTTCACTTCATGTTACATTGCTTCATGTTGTCATAAGACTAAAGCAATATTACCAAAGTCAAAGTCAATATATTTCAATGTTTAGTATTTTTATAGTGAACTCACTTCAAATGATGATTCCATAAAAAAAGAGTCAACAAAATACTTTGTAAAATCAAAATAAGAAAATTTGTTTGCTCATGAAAGTAATTCATGAATTAGCCATGATGAAAACCTTTGATTATAGATTGTTGACAAAGGAACCCTAACAAAAATCAAACTTTAAAAAAATCAATGAACTATCGTTGAATGTCGTCCAATGGACTAGTTTAAATAATTAGTTATTTAAGATTTCTTTTATGTAACGCACGTATTTCATATTTTTAAAGAGGTTCTTATATTTTGAATTATAAGGATAAAATCAAAAAATAAAGAATGCTCTGAAGGACCTCTTTAATTTACATTAAGCACCAAATATATACATCATGTTTAGTGGAACAAGGACTAATAACTTATAATTATAATGATTAAAACTGATTCGCCAATAGGCCAAATTCGCAATTTTTATTAAAATGCTATAGAAAAAAATGGATACTATGGATTATCTTTAATAATTTGTATACATTTATTATCTCAGCCTTTTTGTACGTTATATAATTATAATTTATATAAGATCGAAATACGTCGTTGTCACATACCTCGTAATATCTAGCCAGCATTAGTAATGTAGACGCAATAAAAATATTGTTACAACTTAATTGAAATTTTTCTTTATGTTTTACGAATATAATATATATTTATTATACCTATAGATCTTCCGAAAAATATTCTTCAAATGATAATAATGAGAATAGTATCAAAATATGTTATGTCATCTGAAAGAGCTAATCGAAAACACAAACAGACATAATATTTTGTAACAATTTTATTTAATAACTATAATTATCGATATAGCTGGGTAACTATAGATCTGACTATTAAACTAGCCGCAATTAAATACGAATTAATTGTGTCGTAGTTATCCGACAAGAAATAATTAATAAGTGAACATTATAATAACAACAAAAATTAGGAACCTTCGAAGAAGAGATCTCCGCAGTATCAGAATGATTAGTAACGAAGTGCCTTGTTTTAACACGTAGACACATTAGGTATTCTATAGTATACTTTACAGAAGGCGTCAAGCGAGGCGGTAGGGGGTAGTAAGCCTTATTTGAGACGATCGCGCGTGACGTGAAACTGGAAACTTGACTTGTATGTAGCGTAGCGTCTTGTCGCCCGAATTCTCATCAAATCATCCTGCGGCAATGTCGCGCCAAATCCCAATGCGGGATCAAAAGATATTACGTCTAAATTGAACCAAAGCCGGTGATGATACCTAATTACATACGCAGACCTATTTTATACTTTAACTACTTACGGTTTAATGTTCTATAATTTTTATCGTGTATTTAGAATGTATAATAAACATTACTGTTATGTTTTAGATACAATAATAATGTTTAAGAATGAATATTTTTTATTAATTCCCAATAGATTTTGATGAAATTTTGCTATTTCGATATATTTTGTTAAACAAAACTATAACTCTTGTCACATAAGATATTATTATGATTTATAATGTCATATATTCTTACCGACAAAAACCTACAGGATACGAGATTGAATATATATATATATATATATATATATTTTGTGCTGATGCTGTAATCTTATGTTGTAATTGACTATGTTTAATTTTAAATATGTGTAATGTTTATGTTGGTGTGCTGAATATATTAAATAACATAAAATGTATTAAAGTAAATAGTTTTCTAACGGATTTAAACTCACTCACATGTGTTGCCTAACTTCATACAATATGTTTTTTCATTAAACTGGACCAAAAATAAATCAATGTGTTAGAATAGTGGAAAATGGATAAATAGTTCTCTAATCGTAAGTCGGCTAAGAAATAGACAGACAGACAAAAAGAATTTACGAAATTTTTAGCAGTCTTAGTACTTAAAGTACTAGAATTCATTATTTTATTTATTTACTTAAGTTATTTAGCAGGATATTATGTTACATTGATGGTATTACGTATCATAATTTGGTTGTGCACTACTGAAGTAGATTCACATTAATAACGCGTAAAATATCTTCTAAGATGTCACGAAACTCCTTAGAATGTTCTAACATGAAAGCTGTCATTTTGTTAAATCACCGAAGTCACTAGAACAAACTATCTACATAATTCGAAACAACCGACAATTCGATAATAAGAATAAAAATCTTTAAGTACAAGGATGAATTTTAAAACTAAAACTTTCAATAGCAGAAAACATAAAAACACATTTCAATCCTAACTGTTTTCAATACATATGCGCTAAATAAATAATGAATATTAGTGAAGAGTTTAAATTTTACTAACAAATAAAAATCGCAGCGACACCTGTAAGACGCGACGTTCAAATTATCTTAAGGGATAAAAAGTGACTGAATAAACCCAATGAGATTTTCCTTAGGCTACTGTCCTCGCGAATCATTAATTTTAATTCGTATCCCGTGACGACGCGACGTCTTCCGTAATGAATTATTGGGAATCGGTGGAGTGCCCCCCTTCCACCCTACAGACTTCTTACAGTTATTCTTTGGGACTTAGCATAATGTGAAAAAATGTTGCGCCGCCTCACTGCATACTAATTGCTTGTTGTGCTTCTTTTTAAGTAACATTCGAAGTTACCGACCGGAACTTCGACAGCGCGAGACAAGATTAACAACTTTCGCCCCCTGATCGATCACTTAACATCAGTTTTATATACTCGAATTTTTTTAATGTAAAAGTATTTTAAGATGAAAATGTAAAGGTAAAAAACTCTCGCAAAAGCAAACCGCTGGGATGCACTAAATCTTTGGATATTTAATGGGTTATCTTTCTTATTCCGTATAAAGCTATGAGGTTGAACATCAGAACTGGCAACCGTGTGCCAAATATATCTTCGAAAATGTGAATCTATATTTTAACATTACATCGAAGGATATAGCTTACAGACTAACGTATAAATTTTAACATGCTTGCTCACTAGACAAGGAAACTTGTATTTTTTAAACTTCTGCCTTCCCGTAAGATGGTGCAGAAAAGTTACAATTGTGTTCTCCCTATGTCCCCTTCAATATGTGACCTGCTTATTTATTGGAGAGGCGTCGGCGGAGTTCTCAGACAATATGTCGCGAGGTACCCAGGCAAACGCACGTTCAACTAAAGACTCAAACAAAACACAATTTAATCCAACAGAAAAAGCGAACTATTTGATTTATTTAACTTTTATATTGTCTTCCGAAGGTTGGATGTTGTTAAGACTCTTGTAGTTGTACATGTGCATGACTACTATGTATTCTAGGTAGGTCTGTAAAGTACACCGGTCCATGTAGGAGCTAGATCGTTCCGTATTCAGAGCACAGTCGTCATTAGGCGAGCCAGACGTTGGATTTCACGAGGCACGAATGGACTGACTTTAGACCTATTGAATAATGATGACATTTTTATTGAAGAATTTATTTTAGAACTACCTTTTACCTTACTGTAATATGAAAAATGTTTACTAGAAACGTTGGAAAGTACGCATTTACGCATGTGATTCGATTAATTCCACAGAACTAACTAATATCAATAAATCGACGGACCGTAATTTTACGGATAAACTAATTGGTGAGTAAATCCACATGAAAACCAAAATACCTTATGCATTTAACTTTTGCCGTTGTTTTACGGAATGCTAAAATTTAAATACAGAATCCATTTTGTGTTCAAATGAGTTTTCGGAATAGCCAATTAGTTGTTAGCGCCCGGCCGCCCTCGTTCGCTTTCATTACGCTATATAGTTTCCCAAATATCTGAGCTCCTCAGAGATATATCTTTCGGTTGCTTTTCCATTTTCTTCTAAGAGTTTGCTTATGCGGAGGGCGGAGAGGAACTTAGTTGTAAAATTTTAGTGGTATTTCGCGGCTTGTTCTCCGCGCCAAGCAACCGATACATCTTTCGAATATTTTTATTTGAACAATATAAAAATATTTTTCCAGACAATTGAAAGATTCGTTGATTTTCAAATGCTCGAAATAAATATTATTTTATTACAGTAAATATATTGTTCTAAAAGGAAAGTGCAAAGTTTAACCTCTATCATTAAAAGAAAATTTTTAAAAGATGTTCACCACTAGCCCTAACAAAAATAATCATACAATTATATTTACTGTGACTAAAGATAGTTCGTATTTTATTTGTGAGGATAAGAATCAAATATAAATTATTTTCATTACATTTTTGTTAATTCCATATATCGTATACATCATTTACGAATTTAGGTACAAGTTAAAATTTTAATCAACTCTGTAATATTTCATCAAATACCCAATTACCAACAAAATTAATTACGAGTATAATTAAATTCCTCAAAGAGATATTTTTCCGAAAGCAACTCTTTACAGCGTGCAATTCCTTACTTATTTCATAACGCAATCTTCCCGGCTTCTTATCTAACAACGAACATATCTCGCCCCCGCTCTCGAGGAAAATCGTCCAATATAAAATCGGTTTAATTTGCGCTTTTCGCACTCAATGGGATGGAATAATATCGGGCAATTTGGTTACCGCTGGCATAAATATAGCGGGCCGCGTTGTAATTGTAACGCGGGCAATTCGCGCCTCGTAACGACCGACGAGGAGAAAACTTCACCAGTTCGTGAAGCTGCTGCCGGCGCGACTGCCAATGAAGGAGGCACATACTCTCTTTAAGTACTTAGCCTAACATTTGCTGTACGCTATACGGTAAATGTATAACCAAAAAATGATTATTATTGTTAAATTATTATTAACAATTCACTCCAAATAGTTATAATTATAATACTTGACACTAGTTTTATAATCATGTGCATCGGTGTGATAGATAGTTATTAAATATATAATTCCTAAATTGCAAGATACTCTTAAACTCATGTTAAATTAGTCGAAATTAGAATTATTCAATTACCCAAAATAAATATCCAAACAAACACAAAGATGCCTGATAATGACACATTTTTTTTTACCACAGTATAAAGTATTTTATACCAATATTCATACAGGTTAATTTAAATGATTTTTTTTTCTCTCGAACTGACTACGCTATTGACCTGGCAAGGTCTTTACAGCTTCACCGGACTACTAAGGCGAGCGCTTAAGGCACTCAGCCAATTTTATTTTTGGTAACTAGCTCAAGGGTGCTCGGCACACCTCGGCTTGGCCGTTACCTCGAAAAACCCGATCTGACCTAGCTAAACTATGCTAAGCTATACATGTATCCATTTTTGGATCATGCAATTAGAATTGCATGATACAAAAACACAACATGTAATTCGAAAGGATTTAAATGATAACTAGTACCAATTTATACATTATTATATAGTTAGAAAACACATATATACAGACGTTCCATATATTTACAAGTATTAGAAAAATATCTTATATAAAAAGCAATTTCTTCCGAATGGCCCATTATTGGCTACGGCAGAATAACATACGAGATGATAATGATAATTTACAAAAACTATCGTAGGCTTCTTTATAAGATATAGGTTTGTTTACTAACAATACGAGATTGGATAAAACAGTGATGTCAACATTTCCAGAACAAAAAATATAAACGGATCTTTTATTAGATAGCACAAGCATGAGTAACAACTCGGGGAACAATTTGCTCGTAACACATGACGGAACAGGGGACCGACCTACGTCGCGAGATACAATAGCTGACAGTACTGTCTTTCTCGTATTACAAAGATAACAAACAACAAAACAAATTCTTGGTACTATAGAATTAGACACAAAAGTAATTACCGGTGCGGACCTCTTCTTTTCTCCTTTGCTTAACGTAATAGAATAAAGAATGTCATTTTCTTTTACTCTGACCCTTCCGCGGTTCACGCGGGGAATGCAAAATTCCCGAAATTAGAGTGAATAAACCTGCGTTGTAATTAAAGTCGGGTACAGGGCGCTCAGGGAGCGTTGGCCGCCCATCTTTCTTGGCTGGCCTACGAATTAAGCACCGAATTGCTTTAGTAATTCGAAGTATATATT
>JACEII010000014.1:3971499-4011932 GCA_014332785.1 Antheraea mylitta
TTGTTTGTTTGTTTGTTTGTTTGTTTGTTTGTTTGTTTGTTTGTTTGGTTGAACGCTATGATCTCAAGAACTACAGATCCGATTTAAAAGTTTCTTTTAGTGTTAGATAGCTCATTTATCGAGGATGGCTATAGGCTACATATCATCACGTTAAAACCAACAGGAGTTGAGCACTAATTAAGAATGTCAAAAAAACGGGCTATTTTTTAAGCTTCCGCTGCGTGTTAATGTCAGAATTATATGCGTTGCCATGGTAACGCGATAACATTCTATCAATAATATTTTCATGGTTTATTTTGTATTCCTATTTAAAAAGTTTATTCTACGTTAGTTTTGTTTTCGATTTTTAATTATACGTGTTACGTTTATATCGCAAACATTTCTTAAGTTTATTTTGTGTTGTTATTCAGAAAGTTTAGTAGTAATAATATTCGTCCAATAAGACAGTCGAAGGAATTAATCCATACAGCCAATTCTGAAGTTGTCAATATAGTTAGTTTTCTTCTATGTCCAAGTTAATGTAAAGGTATAAGCGCCGAATCCTCTACATAATATAACGTAATTTTTTATCTTCTTAATCTTCAAGACCATAGAATTAATGCTTCGTGGTTTTATTTTTCATTCATTTCACTTATGCAAAATAAACGAACGATATTATATAATACGCAACCAATTTCTACACGATATAGAATCATGTAACACAATATTATGGAAAAAATATAAAATCCACTACATGACAGACTGAAATCCCGCCAACCACTCTTAAAAAACTCTATTCTACATTAGTTTTGTCGCCAATTTTTTATATGTGATATATTACGTATTATAAAAGTAAAGTGAGTGTAATTTATATTAAAATAAATTATTTTTGGTGAATACAATCTGTGATGTTACAAACATCAATTTTTTTTTTTACTCTGTCGATATGTCTGTTTTTTTATTTGTTCCGGGTAATCTCCGAAACGACTGGACCTATTTGAATGTTTTTTTTTTCTTAGAAATGACTACGCTTAATAGTTTCACCGGACTACAAGTAATATTTGAACGGGAATTCTACGGGCAAATAAGTAACTAATTAGCTGTTTTATTTAATGTTGTTCGATAATGTGTAGCTTCATATTTTCATTATTTTCTTATATAGTGTGAGCACTGAGGGTGATATATAGTTTAAAATTCCAGTTATGTGACTGATCATAATCCTATCCCATTCGATACACTATTAGTATTCACATACATAATGTACACGTTACCTGTTACAGTAGATAATGTGCGTGTGATACAAATATTTTTGAAATAGTATTATTGTAATTTACACTAGATGTGTAATCACAATTTTAAATTTATTTAATATATTAAAAAAAAACAGCTAGTTTTATTATAATAGTTCATTCATATTCATTACTTAGAAGAAATATTAAGGTAAAAGTAATGTCAAAAAAATACTTTATAATTTCTAAGTAAAACCATAGGAAAATAATACCAAAAAGCATTGGAATGCCATTGACACTATTATGAACGTGAATCATAAATACGCAATAATAATAATAATATCATTATTTGATTGAACCGACATAATGATATGCATTGCACCAATACCAGTAGTAACTTATAAAATAGGTGCTAAGTCCGGCCTCATATTGTTGATAAACTGACACACAATAGCGGTGGACATCGGTCACTATCGTCGCCTCAAATTGCAGAATTTGTAAAATAAACTTCGTATATACCTAACATTCAAACAATAATAGAACTTAATTGAACATTCGTCATCGTCGTTCACTTGAATACGCTATTTCATAAACTTCACTTGCACAATTTCCTTTTTGATACAACTTCACATTCAAATTATTTTTTAAACAGAAATTGTAGTTACCTATTTATTCTGCTAAAAATAGCGTACACTGATACATCTAATTTACAATTACTATGTTCAATTTGTATTTATTTCGTATAGGAGTATATTAGGAGAATCCTTAAGCATTTAATAAGTAACCATTTAAAAAAAAAATTGAATATATTCATATGGTTTCTCTTATCTAAATTAGTTTCATTTGTTACATTTACTCATCAGTATTCATGAGTTTACTCTTACAAATTACAATTATATTAAAATGTATAAAATTGTACACATTTTAAGAACACTATTTAAGACGTTGTTCCCTAATATTGATCCTACATACAACTAACTAACACAACATATACTCGACATATACAACTAAACACTCGACCAGATATAATTCTGTTTTGAGACGGGTAAAACCGTATGAAACTATTCAGAGACGTAACTATTGTCACTAAATAATATCATGTAACGAAATAATGTGTTACCAGAAATATTTCATAATTTGACTCAAATCGTCTTAATCCGAGTAAAATATATGGTAATAAGAGCTCAAATTCCATGTTAGATTCCTTTGTATTGCGATATATCTATGTCAAAATCAAAATACTCTTTATTCAATTTATGTATTAGCCCCCTTGACATAATACTTGAACTTACTATCTGGCAAATCGATAATGTGTCTGAGACTTTATTATAAAATCTAACACTACTACCTAAAAAAATTGTTACTGGTCTTAGCGAGTCTGAAACATGGAGTAACCAGTTTGTTATTGTTTCTAGTATTTAGATTATGTCGATCTTTTACTAAATCCAGATTATCTAATTTTTTGCGGACATACATCAAATTATCAAGACTATAATGGCAGGACAGAGTTAAGATACCGAATTCCTCAAACTTAATCTTTAATAATTCGCGAGGCCCCTAATTATAAATTGTTTTTGTAGCAGGAATATGGTGTCTACTTCAGCTGCTGTCCCCCACGACAAAAAACCTATATTCGATCTAATATAAGATAACAGTGAGGATAATACGTGTTAATTACTGGTAATCTAATAACATCCCTTTTTTGTGCTACAGCTTAAAATAAGCAAAATGTTAGTAGTATATGCAATGTTATTTGCAAAACAAAAACTACATTAAAATGAAACGTAGCATTCCCGTCTTTCCCACAGAGTGCAGTACACATGCAAGTAGCGCCAATGGGCGACTAATAAAAAACCGAGTCGTCGACCCCGAATGCGTCATCTCATGATAAAGGACCTTGCTTCTTCCGTCACGTATGAATACGGGGAGCAGATGACGATCAATTAAAAAGTTTGTTCATATTAACTACGCCGGAATGAGTTAGTGCGTGCCAGATGGACTCAACGAATTTCATTGAGAAAAAGAGCTTGAGTTTCCTTACAGAGACAAGGGATCGCAGTGTTGTTAATTGCCACATTTAAAAATAAATCAATTAAGAAATCTAAACAACATAAATTAACTTCGAGTATAGTGTTATCAGTAATGCGCCTATTGAATTCGTTAATGATTCATACCTTAATAGCTAGTTTACTAAACTAGAATGTATGTAACGTACTTTAATAATGGTGATATAATTGTGTGTGGTTGAATTGTTCTTTGTTACAATTGAATGTGTTATACAATGATCTTTTTTTTACTTAAACTTAGTATCTAGGTGGTTTCGGGGACGATAAATCGATCTAGTTAGATTTCATTCATAGAAAACTCTTTTAACTAAGTTTTCAAGCAATGAAATAATATAGCTACAATATAAAGGTAAATTTAGCCGACGGTGTCAAAACAAAAAGAGCTCAAATGGAAATCGGCTGCTTCGAAAATTCCTGTAACCCCAGTTTCGAATCCGAGTGACAGCAAAAGAGTTATCTTGATTTAATTTTTTTTTTATTATTTTTGATATATTTTTATCTCTACATGCATTTTTTTTAATTATTATTTTAACTTCCTTTATTTCGTGAAACAAAAAATCGTTGCAATTTAATTTATACACATTTTTGTTTACAAAAACTCTATAGTTGATTGCTAATGAATCAACAAAATGTTCCAGCGTAATATGTTTGAAATAAAAACAATAAATATTGTAATGTAGTTGATATTGAAAACCCATAATATTTGAATATAACAAATATGTTCCTCTCAAATGTAAATTACAGAATGTTTGATTTAACATAACAATTAATAATTATTGTGCCTTATTTCGGTTTAATTCTGTCTTTATAGCAAATATTTATAATTAATTACGAAGCCTTATAACTATAAATAAAATTACCTGTTGTCATAATTATAATGAAACAACTTTAAAGTCACTTCATGGAAGAATTTCAAATGACCTTAATTTTTATAGCATATTCTTACCACTTGTATATATTATATTTATGTATTATGTTTGTATTACATATCTGTACATTTTTACCATTTTTTATTAGTTTAATTTGTATTTCATGTACAAATGTTTAAAGGTCTTGTAGAATTAAACTCATTTTTAATTAAGGGTGCATAAAATTAATTCTATCTTTTTTTATGACATACGAGGCAAACGAGCAGACAGATCACCTCATGTTAAGCGATCACCGCCGTCTATAGACGCTTGCAACACCAGTGGAGTCGCAAGTGCGTTGCCAGCATGTGTTTGGGGGGAAAGGGTAAGAGGGAGAGGAGGTGGACCTCCGGCGTTCTCGCTGACCGAACGAAACGCAACAATGCAAGCACTGTTACTTCACGTCGGTTTTTTGTACGAGGGTGGTAGTATCCGGAACGAGCCGACCTATTCATGCTGAAACCGGTAATAGCTTCAGCGTGGCTTTACCACTTACAAAATGAATCAAATTAAAAAAAAAACCTGGTTTACTCACCTTTCTTTTGCATTGCCTGCTCCCAGAGTAATGACGTTATCTCTTCAACCCAAGCATTTCTGATGGCTGGTTCCGGTGTTTCTAGTTTGTAAGATTTAAGATTTCTCTTCTTGTACCATATAGTGAATTTATGTTGGTCTTGTTCTTTGGCAGTTATACCAAGATCGTCGACTGATATATGGTCTTTATATATGAAGTACTCCACTCTTGATTGCTAGAATTTAGAAATTAAACTTATAGCAATTTACACTTTCTTCGTAATTTTCCGATTGATAAATTTGAATTCAAAAATATTGAATAGATGCAAATTATCGTATTCACTTTGATTCATACAAATTGACTTTAGTGGAATCTTAAATAAATAAGTTCTGTTTATAGACTCTTGGTTGTTACATTACCCTCTCATGAAAAACTATTCCATTATTATATAATTAAAAAAATATGATAAAAATACAAAATATGTGAAGTAAATTGAAATTAACATTAGGCGCGATTTTATAAGTTTCGTTTATACTTATCACTGAAATCTATACTAATATTATATATAAATCTGGAGGGTTTGTTTGTTCGGTTGACCGCGCTAAACTTAGGAACTACAGGTCCGATTTGAAAAATTATTTCATCCTTCGCTGATTTATCGAGAAAGATAGGTTTATATATCATCACGCTAACATCAATAGGAGCGGAACACCACTGAATTTTTTTTCAAAATCGTTTTTCTCCTTTTAATAGCTTTCGTTGCGTGATAGTGACTATTCCACACGACAAAGTCGCAGGAAGAGCTAGTAAATAGAAATGGTGGCTAACTATCTTAATTCTCTCACTGTTTTATAAAATCTAAAATATCTGGAATAATTCAGTATTTAAAAGATGTCATTCAGCTGTCAGTTATCGCTGCTAAAAACCGCAAACGAGTCGAGACGGTGAGAGTGCATCGTCGCGCGAGCAGTCGTTATTGATCAGTACTTTATTTAATAATTTTATATAAAACTCTACTAATATTCTAAGTTCAGCGTTGTAGTTTTTAAGATCTGAATAGCATCTTAAGAATAATAATAGTAAGAGTCATAAAAACTTGAAATATTTGGTATGTGTGAACGTATGCAGTCAATATTTGTTAATACAATTCTAGAACTGTCTGTAATAAGGTGTATTACTCTATTATTATGCATTTCCTGTGTCGTCAAACACCGTGATAAATTAGTCGCTCTGTGGCATTGACAAGGTCATTTAACTCTCGCCAGTACAAACAATCGGTATTGTGAATAACAATAAACAATCATTTGCACAAAGATCTAGTATGTTTTCGTTACGTACACTCTATTTGTCTATAGATATTAGATGCATTTAGTAAAATTGATTTACTTAGTATTTAAAGGAGTATATGTTTTAATATAGATATATAAGTAAAAGAAATTCACTTTTCTGAAGTACAACTAATACAGAGCTGTAATCCTTGAGTCTTCGATTTGTATAAAATCATTATTAATTTCGTTAAGACTAAAATTTATTCAAATTAATTTTTTTTCCTATTAGATGCATCCTTAATTTATATCAAATTTATAGCAACAACTCCCCACGTTATATATGAAAATAGAATCAGTACTTCAATGTTCTGATAAAAATGTCGCAACCCTACCGGGACTTTGCAGTATTATTGAGATATTGATGGTTGAATGTACAGCAGCGCTAGTTAACTATTTAAAACATTATTAAAATATTGTCAGTGAATTAGATTAAAACTATTAACATATACAGAACTATCACCAGAAGCTTATCTATCAGTTCTCAAGGGTTACCAGAGACGCTAAGAGTAATTGTTACGCTCAATTTATTTTTTAAAGAAATTATTATAGCGGGTGTTATAACTAATCACAAGATATACGTGCCCACATATTTTAGCAGAATACTCGCCCTAATCAAATTAGGAGTACATATTTCATTTACTTGTTTTTTTTCTAAAATTTCAAGTAAATGTAGATTTTGTAAATGATTAGAAATCTGCTTCTCATATGCTTCTTGTGCTCCATCCTATACAATCACCCCACGGACTGAGGCCAACACCTTTCAAACACTGTCTATAGTTCGATTGACACTACAATAAGAAGTGTAAAAGAATTCCAAGTTTTCAAGCAAAAAAAAAGTATTTTGAAAAGGACTATCTCTTTAATAAATAACTATTAAATAACTAACATTAAAAGTTATAAGGCTCACGACACTGTATAACCATAAGAACGAAGATGGATGAATCGTTTTCGTTCCCTCAAACTAAGTCCGCGACGCGACGCCAGAATGGCGCGTCTTCGTAATAAACTATGCCATTATGTCATATCAGTTTAACATTGACAGTTAATATACTATTATTTTATCGAAACATAAGTTACAAAATCATTTTAAGTAAATGTTTACCGATAAATTTTCTTCGCAAAAAAATTTCGAGCTCAATTTGACTTACACAAAACACTCATATAATCATACAAATCAATCAGCCAATCGAATCAAATTTAAATATTACTAATATTATATACCTTTTATTTCAAATTAAATTATTTTATTCATTTATAAATTTATTATATCATTTAAAAACGAACTCATGAAGAAACAAATTTTACACTTGAGTTTTAGACATTTGTCATCTTTACAATACCTTAAGAGGGCCCGTTACGGAAAACGTCAATCAGAATTTCCTTGACTCCGCGTAAAATTTGCCATAAAACAAAAGTCTCAATTAATTGTAAAAAATATTTTGTTCAGAATAAACAAATCTTATCATATCTTCAACGTCGGGTCGGGTCACACTGTTTTATTGTATTTATTATAATATATTGTAACTATGTAACTACATTGATAAAATTGTGAATCATTACAACTTATGATTCATAGTTGATTGAAAACTATTTTATTGTTATTTGTAAATGTCGCTTCACACATAACGTAAAAACATAAACAAAGTCGGAAGCAATAATAAATTCTAATGATAACATAAACTGAAACAAAAATAGAGAAAACTTTACCATTCTGCATAAAAATAAAACCCATTTTGCTCCGAAACTGTTGTTTAAAACAAAGTTTTTCTCAGTATTTATGGTAGCGGTGCAAGCTGAACTAACGATCGATCCTCGCCTGAATTGTCAATATTTTAAACGAATAAAAAGGTGCCTAAGTTTATTATAATATATATTTTTTCGTAACGTAACGTGAAGTGTGAAGTAAACTGACATTCAAAATGGAGGTCACATTTAGTTACTTAGCGAGAGTTTCTCTGCAGAAACTAAGTAGGCATAGACCTTGTCCGTATATCTAAATACTCGATAATAATGTATGCTAATAAAAATAGTAGATAATATCCCTAAGAGTCGATCGTAATTACGAAGAAAATCTTTACAAAAAAGTTCATTTTAAAAATCCACCTCCTTGTAAGGGGCAATCAAAACCGCTACCATAAAATCAAATAATTGAACAGAATTTAAATTTAAATGTTATCCAAATAATTGGTATGCTATTTTTATTATTCTACAATTTTCTATTTCGTATATTTTTAACTTCTAAATGCATAGAAACGAAGTATCAAATTGTTGTGACGACACTTCTATTTCATGATAATTAATATTTTATTGTCACTTCGAAACGTTGATTCAGTGTAACATAAGTTGGATGTTTATTATTTAGCGACTTAGCAAATTGGTGGAATATTTTGAGTCGTAACAAAACGATTTTAGATTTTCCTGTTAATATACAGATATATTTAATAAACTAACTAATATTACAAATGCGAATATGAATTGGTTTTTTAGCAATGTTTTTACGCCTTAACTATTCAACGGACCATCACGAAATCTCGCATACAAGTTGTCAGGAAAGAACAGAGTCGTTATTGTTAATTCAGAAAGAAAAAATGTTCCGGAATGATAAGTTAAATCTACATAAACCCCGTTCAAACCGGGGCAAATCCTAGTACTTTGTAATTGCATTTAGATAGTTACCACTGTCGAATTGAAAATGTATGGACGTAGGGTAAATTGTTTTTCTAAGTTTACAATTTTCTTACACACCATAGCTTCATCGCTGAGATTATAATTAAATCTCATATTATATAGAAGAAGGATAGTCAGGATTCATTATCATTTTCTTTACTCTTATCCCCCCTAATTAGGGTCGGCACTATATGCTTGTCTATTCCACTCTAGATGTATTTTCCCTCTGCTCTCTCAGTGTTCACACCTTTTATACAAATATCATTCTTAATAGTCTATCCATATCTTTTGCGGTATTTCTCGACTTCTATATCTATCTACCTTCACTCTTAAAGATTTTCATACCATGCTAACCTACTATTTCGTCAACTTGTCTGTCACTGATGATATTTATAAACTTCCGCTCATCTAAGTAGAATCAAGATTACAGACAGAAATAATTATTTGTATCAAACATTTTATTACATATTAAACTCTTATATTTTATATATCTAGACATTCATATTAACGGTACTCTATCTTTTTATAAAAAGAATATTATGTAACATGTTTCCGGTAGAATACCTATGTATATTATTATGTAAGATTTTAGTACTTAAAAGAGCTAGTATAGATAGCTTAAACTGATTTTACTAAGACTCGTATTTATTATACCACTAGCTTATACCCGCAACTTCGTCCGCGTGGAATAGTTATTTTGGACTAACGCTTACACGCAGCGGAAGCTCAAAAAACGAAAAAAAAAACAATTCTGAACCATTCTTTATTGGTGCTCAACTCTTCTTGGTCTTAGCGTGGTTATATATAGTATATAGCCTTCCTCGATAAATGTGCTATGTAACACTGAAATAATTTTACAAATCGGACGAGTAGTTCCTGAGATTAGCGCGTTCAACCAAACAGACAAACCCTCCAGTTTTATAATATTTGTATAGATTAGTATATCTTACCAAGATTCAGATGTAGATCAGTGAAATTTTTTATTACTATCACAGATTACATATGCTTTATATCAATATATTTTTATGGTAATTTCCATACAAATATGAATATTTGTTGAACAACAAACCAATATATATAGGCAAACATTTTTTTAATTTAATAATTGTATACCACAATGATATTATAAGTAAAAAGATGTATGTAAGTACGTTACTTACATGATAATTCGATAAAACAAATGGCACGATAACACACAAACATACGTAAAGCAATATTGTAACGCCACATTTTATTAGATACAACGTGGAAGTAAGTTGGCATATTCTCAATATCGGTAGTGAATAAGAAATATTTATATGTCACTTAGATACGGGCGTATTGACGAAGCAGCCGTCAAAATTAAACTAGTTAGGTCTTAACAAGGCTCTGTCGAAGTGTTTATGACATATACGTGGCTTTTTAGTTATAATATCATTGATATACCAGAGTATTTACTTTACTAACCTTGCGATAGACAGCAGTGATGAGGACTAGTTTGTCAAATAGGAACAATCGCATAAGCTGACGTCGACGACGCGCAGTGTCCATAGCACAGAATTCATTCTGACGCAGCAGTCGACCTTGATTGAGCAGGTTGAGGTGAAGCTATGAAATAATTTCACAATTAATTAACGCGTTTTACTATAATGTTAAATAAGACTCAGTAGAATCCATTACAACGAGAATTAATTTTAGCATAGTAACTACCGTATTTCATTTGATATAATTTACTAGAAAATATTACATGATTCACAGTGGAATTTTGTATTCTATTGATATCGTCATTTACACATTAATATGTAAAAATATGCTTGTCATATTTGATATTTGGAACAAGCACAAATAAACGTTTCCGATGATGAAAATCGGTAACTTAATCGATCAAGTCTGACAACATTATACCAAGAAAGAGATACCCCTAGCTTTGAATAGAGTTCAAGTATTAGTATACCAGTCTCATGTAATTGAATAAGATCTACAAATAAGAAAAGAAGGTATTAAAAGGTATCACATAAATTGAAAAAAACATGTCATTTAATTGTTTGAAATTATTGTCTATGAAAATATGAAAACCTCTTTACAGAGTATAAATACACAGCCATCGACTTTGATAAATAAAGAACTTAACCAATTTTAACCAAAAAAAGTTAGCATGTATTTAGGCATTTGTTCCTAAAAATGGTTTTAAAATATACGGACGAATATCATAAAACTGTTTTTTTTACTTCATTTTTGGCAACCAATCTTTCATATTATTACTGCCATTGTGGTGTAGTTAATGATATTACAAGCGTCTAGTTATTATTTCAATGTTCTAACAAGATGGTGGCTCCAGGGAGTTTTTATGGCATCTCAGAATTTCATGCTCCATGAATTTACCATTCACTTCACTTATGCATAATATACTAACTATATTACGTAAAACACCGCCAAATGTACAAAATATAGTCATATATAACACAAGATTATAAATAAAATATAAAATCCACTACATGACAGACTAAAATCCCGCCAAAAAAACCATAAAACTGTTTAGAATTTATCTTAGTTGCATTTGTCTGTCTATCTCTTTCCATTTCTCTGTCCGTGTTTCTTCTAACCATTTTGAATAATTTAAGAATACATTGAAATATTATTATTATGTTAGGTTTTTCCAATGATAATAGTATTACTACAATATATATTCGTTGTATGTTTAACAAAATTGATATACTTTGACAAATTGTTTAATTAGTGATACGTTATACTGTGTAAATAAATATTAACAAGTGCACATACTTTATGTACTTACCGGACAATCCGTAATGTTTTCCAATGCCATTATCTCATCCACCGCTGTCAAGACGCATTCAATCATAGTTTTCGCTTGTTTTAAGCTTTCTAATGGTGTTTCGTCGTTATCTGAAAATTCTCCATTACTTCCGCCAGTTTCGTCACTGTCCACACTTAGCTTCGATATTCTTGAGTCTGACTCGCATCTCTCGTTTTCATAGTTTGTGTAAGTTTTCACCAGATCCGCAAGGAACAATTTGTACCTAGGTATCCTTTGAACCGGCTCTAATAGATAGCTCGAAAGATCTAGTCTGTCGCCTAACTCTAATTGTCTAGCCTGGAAAATGAAAATCGAGGTTTATTATATGTAATAAGCGTTTTATTGCCACATCCATTATCATTTTGTGGTCGAGCAATCGATTTGATAGATAACCATGAGCGTAAATGTTATTCGGTATCTCATGTAGGATACGATACATATCAATTTTATAGCCTTTCACCGGCGTTCATGCGTAATTTGGGTCGAATGAAATGTGATCGCGAATAAGGTGTGGGAGATCTGGACCATAATAATATTATAAAGAGATCAGCGTGTAGTTTGCTTCAAAATAGTAAGAAAATAATTATATTGTTCGGACCTAAAACTGCCCAAGTCCGGAGTTGAACACGAGCTGGGGAATGCAATTGTTACATATAGTAGATGGTAGAGCCACGCTGGTGCTATAACTGGTTTCAGCATGAATGGATCGGCTCGTTCAGAGTTACTACTCCACCCGTTTCGGTCGACAAGTGAGAGCGCCCTCCCTTACTCTGCCTTCCCCACCAACACAGGCTGGTAATGCACTTATGACTCTGATGTTGTTGGTGCCTATGGACGATGGTGATCACTTAACATCTTGTGACTTGTTTTTTTCTTTTCTCGAACTGACTACACTATTGGCCTTATTTTTTTGGCCTTTACAGCTTCACCGGACTACTAAGGCGAGCGCTTAAGGCACTCAGCCGATTTTATTTTGGCAACCAGCTCAAGGGTGCACGGCACACCTCGGCTTGGCTGTTGCCTGTTGCATGCAAAATCGCGACCTATATTAGCTAACCTAGCTAACTATTCATATATGTATGAGTTGTTGAAACGTATATGTGTACCAAGCATACACGACTCAACAACTCCTCCATATATTTATTATCGGAAAATTGAGAGTTTTTCAGTTTGATAAGGGAAAAAAGTAAACCCTTCCACTTTCATGTGTAAGCGTGTAGGGCGTGCACGTGTGTGGGGGTGATCGTGTAGTGTTGTAGCAGTGATGTATATTTGTGTGTCACCGTATCGCGCAAGCAACGCACTCAAGGGCTCCCTACCGAGGGATCGAACCTAGGCTTGAGCCGCTGCCGTGGGAGGCCTAATCGGGTACACCTTGATTCGCTAAGTAATTACTAACACATAATATATTAAGACTAGCTTCTGGCCGCGACTTCGTCTACGTGAAATAGTTACTTTAGGCTAAGGCTAATTTTAACTCGCGACGTCGTTTATGTAGATGGTGAAAATATTTTTATATAATATGAACTTTAACCCCGATTTTCAAACACTTTTCATTGGTGCTCCACTCTTAACATGATAATGTATAAGCCTATAGCTTTCCTCGATAAATTAGTTATTTAACGATAAAATGATTTTTCATAACGGACCAGTGTTCCTGAGATTACCGCCTTCAAGCAAACAAACTTCAGCTTTATAATCTATACTAATATTATGAAGAGGTAAAGTTTGTGGTTTGTGACGTTATGAGTTTTTAGGGTATAATCTCAGGAACTACTGGTCCGATTAGAAAAATTCTTTCAGCGTTATATAACCCATTTATCGAGAATAGTTATAGACTATATATCATGCGGAGCTCCAATGAAAAATGTTTCAAAATCGGGTTTTTTTCCTCTTGAGAGTTTCCACTGCGTGTGAGCGTTAACCCAAAGTGACTAATTCACGCAAACGAAATCGCGGGCAGAGGCTAGTATTAAGTATAGATATAGAAAGTCAAAATACATATAAATTTTTCTAATTATTTTACTAAAAAGGAATTGATTTAAAGTGAAATGTCTGGGCATTCACTAATAAGAGAAAGGAAAACAACATAATAGCAATAACAGTTAATTATCCGAATTTGATCCGAATTGGACATCATCCGATATATTATTATTATATAAATACGTGAAGAGTATCTTAGAAAAACTTTCACGAACTTATAACAAAATAAATATTTACAATATTTGTTTCATCATAGATACTCGTATGTCTCAAACGCTGACTCATGTGTTTGTGAAACTAAAGTTTATATGCTAATAGAGATACTCTATTCGTATAAGCTGTATAGAATATCACCGGATTCAGAGAAACCTTTTAGTTCGCTTACTTATACAAATTCTTTAAACAGAAACAACTGATAGAACATAAATAATGAATAAATATACACGGTATATTATTTTATGTATATAATGAAAATACGTTTCCTTTGAGGCTCAATTTCATTAAAACTACTGAATTTATCGGCATCAACTATATTATAACTAAAGGTATCGTACCTACATGATATTTTGACAAAACAAATGGTACAATAACGCACACATATGTAAAGTTATATCGTAACGCCACACTCTCTTATATAAAATGTGGAAGTAAGACGGCACATTTTCAATATCGGTGGTAAAAAAGAAATAGTTATATGTTTCTTAGATACAGGCGGATTGACTAGGCAATCGCCAGAAATAAGCTAACTAGACAAGTTTTAACAAGGCGCTATCGAAGCGTTTATGACGTGTCTATGTAGTTATAAAGTCATTGATCGGTATAGCACAATGATCATTAGATGCGGAATTTTTCGTGGACGGTTTTTTTTTATATCATCCGAGGCAAACGAACAGGCGGGTCACCTGATGTTAAGTAATCACCGCCGTCCATAGGAACTAGCAACATCAAGGAAGTCGCAAGTGCGTTGCCAGCCTGCGTGTGGAGGGTGAGGGGAAAGAAGAGGGGAGAGGGATGGGCCGGTGGGCCTCTGGCACTTACACCGACCGAACGAAACGCAACAATGCAAGCACTGTTACTTCACGTCGGTTTTTTGTGAGAGTGTGATACTACCCCGGGCCGAACCGAGTCACTCATACTGAAACCAGTAACAGCTTCAGCGTGGCTCTATAACTTACTGGGTAGACTACTTACATACTACTTATTTGGAATAGATTGTCTCTTTGCAATTTACTTTAAATCCTCAACAAAGCGGGCGGGAATCTTCTAATTTATATTATATACTGTGATTTAACCTAATAATAACATTGTATTGTGACCACTTATCGTAAGGACGAGCAAAATTTTGTTTATACTTAATTTAAATACGTTATGACGTATTTTATTTTAGCACCTTATACTAGACGTGTAAATGGGTGCAGACTTGTAAAGAACATATACGTCATATCTAAAGTGACTGAATTATGAAACGTTTGGAAATACATACATCCAATTGTACCTGATAAACAACGTGACAGTTGCAATAACAATGTAGAGTGTAAAAAAATATAAGATAATTAAAAAAAAACTTAATTATGACTTGTTTAAGGTCCATTGTTTAAAGTACGAAAGATTACATAAATTTATTTTTTCTCTCAAGATAATTTCATTAATTTTGTGTATCGTTAATTTGTATTTACTGAAAAATTTTGGACGAGAGCCAAATCTGAATAACTACTATTATCATTGCTATCTCTCTAATCGCTATTATTGTAATAACTCTCTATTAAAACTGTGCAAGCTTAATGTGTACAAATACGTTCATATAACTGTAACAGTAACAGTTAGATAGCTGTTTAACAGCACTTACCATTCAATGCGCCGTAAACTCAGAGAAATGAGAAAATAATGCATACAAGTAACTACAAACATCATTAGTCGGATAATCTATAACGTAACATAATGTTTCTTGAACCGACACTTTTATTCTTACGTAAGCAGTTTAAAACAATTTCACTCGATACTAAATGGGGATGTAGTAGATATTAAATACTCTAAAACTGCAAAGACATATACTCTTAAGTACAGCTACCAGTAAACGCTAATAGACACTTAGCGATAGCAGTACATCAACTATTCTCTAGAAAATACCCATATAAATACACTAGGATCCTACTGATAACACATCTATAGATACTATTAAAACTTTAACATTTACGATGTCTTATTTTTTAATACTTAGAAATGACTTTGGAATGCTATTCATAAAGCTCGAAGAGTTTTTTTAATCGCGAAGGTACTTCCAAGATTTAAAAAAATGTTTTTGCTTTTTATTAGCTCTAGTAGCTTCTTACCGCGACTTCGTCCGCGTGGAAAAGTTATTTCGAGCTAACACTAACACGCGACGGAAGCACTCAAAAGAAACATATCCTGATTTTGAGATATTCTTCATTAGTGCTCTGCTGCTATTGGTCTTAGCGTGATGATATAGCCTATAGTCTTCATCGATTAATGGGCTATCAATCACAGAAAGAATTTTTCAAATCGGAGCAGTAGTCCCTGAGATTATTACGTTCAACCAAACAAACAAACCCCCAACTTTGTAATATTAGTATAGATTTATTAAGAAGACTCAATAACTTATATAACATGACGCTACGGCCCTTAGAAGTGCAGTAATTATAGTATAAAGTGAAATAAATCAGAAAATATACTTAGCGAAAACGAAGTAATAGTGCGGGAGTATCAAATAGTGATAGTGAGGGAGTGGTAAGGGCCGCGAGCGAGCGTTACTGAGCAGAGCCGAGCCGAACTGTGAACGCCTATGTAAATATTCAGTAGCGTGTCCTCATTCAACAATCAAACTTTATACGGAATTTATAAAATGAATTGCAAGTGAATCTACGGCGTACAACTAATAATAACAAATAAAGTTTAAAAGATTATCTTCTCGTAAAGTTAAGATTACCTGATATCCAAATTTATTATAAAATCAGTTGAATTTATTCTTCATTCATATTATTAATCCTAATTACAGACATTAGATTTACTTTTAATTTTACTATTTACTTATATGTACAATACAAGTGACTTCAAATATCCAGAACAAAGTAAATATTTGTAAAGAGCAGTATATTATGAAGTTTTTATTCGATTCTATTTAAAACTTTGTAATTTTAGGAGTCGTAGGAATACCGATAAGATTAACATTAGGGAATACCCTCAATGTATATTATCAATTGCCAACATCCTGGATATTTGTGTCCTAAACTGATACCAGAGGGTTATAAGTCAGTTTCGGGTTTTACGAACACAGTTAATACTTATCATTCCTTTAATTTTGTTTAATTTTTATATTAATTCTCGATGCTTTGAATAATCTATTCTATAAATATAATAAGAATGTAAATATAATGTGTCTGTACTTATACAAAATATTATACTTATCGTAAAAAAATAGGTACATGTGTCTTGATATAAATAATGAAATACATTTCATTTATTTTTAGAAATGTCTGTCTGTTTGTCTGCTTGTTCGAACACGCATCACTGCTGAAGTACTGGGTTCACGATAAAACTTCACCAAGAAAATCATAAAGTGTATTCTCGAGTTTTTTTTTTTTTAATGACGACGTGACTTAAGTACCAGAGAAAAGTAGATAAGTAAATGGACTTAATACATTCAAATGATTTTATTAGTCACTGTTTTTACATTAGGTTCTACGCGAAAGGAGTCGCGGACAACAGCTATTTTACTATAAAGATTATACTTCATCTGTTATTTAGTATACACCTGTATATGACACCAGAAATATAATAGCATAGAAAATTATTTTGATAAACATGTCCCGTATCTATTTTTGTTGTAGTATAAGTAAATAGTACAGTGTCATCCTTAGTATTAAAAATATTAGCTGGAATATTTATAGGAGTAAATGGTATTTCTAAAAATAACGTCGATATAACTTACCTGGAAAAATGGTTTGTGTTCAAATACCAGTCTCGTAGCTCTCTTATTATTTCTAGAATACATTACATACATGTTGAATCTTTTTTCCTGCGGACAAAAAATATAATATTTTTATTTTTTTTACAAATCGCACAAGCAACAAGAAATTATCAAACATATAATATCTAATGTTTTTTTTAAATATTTTATGAAAAGACAATTAACGTTTTGGAGTTAAATGGCTTTACTCTCTTTTTGCTACCGTCCCTTTAAGCAATCATTTGATATGAATTATCATTTAACTCAACGATTTCAATAAATCCTAAACTTATTTAAAATTATCTTATTCTACAACCATCCATTACATATGTTTTATGAATAACTATTTATAGATACAATAAAAATTCACTTTCACACTACAACCAACCAACAATGTACTCGCGCATCTGTGAAGAGTCTTCCATTACTAACTATGTAGTTATAACTCGTTCATTCAGCTTAGGCCTGTGACCAGTTCAAGTTTGCACATCTCCTCATTTCCTTTATAAAACAAAGTCCTCTATCACGTCTGTCTGTCTGTCTGTCTGTTCGGCATAAACTAAAAAACTACTGAAGGTATTTTCATGCGGTTTTCACAAGTAGATAAAGTGATTTATGAGGGAGGTTTAAGTATATAATCTGTCATGGTTTTTTTAATTATCAGAACGGGATAATGTCCATCGCGCCCGCTTTTTTTTTACGTGGGGAAATCCCTTATGGATATCCACCCTCCCGGGGGAGAGAGTGGGTTATGTCCGACTCGCACGGACTAAAACCCCACGGTGTACCGACAGACCGTTATGTTGGGGCGGCAAGGGATCGGTCTAAGCTATTCCCCTTAGATAGCCGCCCCAACGGTCCGCCCGGCGGAAGGTGGCCGCCGGGTTCCTACCTATAGAAAGGCAGCTGGGCACACACCAGCTGCCCCCCCCCCACGTCCGCCAGACCTGTGCCCCTGAGCCCCCCGACTACATCCCCCCAGGTCCGGCTACGGTGGCAGGAGGAGTTGAGCAAAGCGCCGCCTCCTCCTGCCGGTCCTCCGATGGCAAAGACGGCCACTGAGGGGGTCCGCCTCGCGGGCCCTCTCCGCCGCCTCCTTTTGCGAGATGACCTCCTCGCAAAAGGAGGCCACTGCTCGCCATGCCTGGACAAAACCACGCTCGGCAGCGACAAATCTTCTCCTACCGCCACCGCCAGAGTGCGACGCTCCACCTCCCATGCAGCACATTCAGACAGAGTGTGCTGCGCGGTATCCTCCTCAGCGCCGCACTCGTGACACTCGTGACAGCGGTCGGCGGTCGGAATAACAGGGCCTCAGTCTTCTCGAGGGCCACCTTGAGGCCCAACCTCCTTATGCGCCTGACCACGAGGGTTGTGGCCATCGTGGCCAGGCGCTGCACCTCCTTCCAATTCCCCCCCCGGGCTACGACTAGGGTGTCATCCGCGTAACAGATTAGACGCGCTCCATACGGGAGCACGCCGCGGAGCACCCAGTCGTAGCCCATGTTCCACAGGAGCGGTCCTAGCACCGACCCCTGTGGAACCCCCCGCCTTGTGGCCCGCCGGACCATCCGCCCGTCACCGTCGACTAATTATAATTAAGAAATGATATGTAAAGCAAAGAATCACGTGTACATTCAATCCGTGACTACAATGCTTTACAATCGATTATTATAGTATTTACGCGAAATCCTTCTACTATCTGTTTCAGGGTCATCAAGTATTCTATACTGATATTTTCTTACAAATTACCATAATATTATTTATAGGGGACTTAAGACTAGTTATTTTTTACTCAAAGAATAATAAACCGATACGCTATATTTTTATCTTTTATTACAAAGGTATAATGAACGAGTATATTGTATGAATTTGAAGTAACCACCGTAGCTATCATACCTAAGTTAAAAGTAGGCCGCAATTATGAGATTTGTCAAAAACGGAAGTGGTTATACTCGTGGTTGGAATTAAAGCGAGTCACCATACATATTGCCTACCGCACCTTTAAAACCAAGTAATTATATCCACTAACTCTGTTACTATGTAGCAAAGACAGATGAGGCGGCGGGATTCACTCAAATTGTACCACTATGCTTGTTTCAATTTCTATAGGTATATTATTAGTATATATATGTGTATATATTATTAGTCGAATAATTATAAGTTGTCGTTTTTTCTACCATTCCAATGTAAATCATATACTAATCAATATGGTACAAATATCAAGACGACAAGACGATGTCTTAATATGAGCCAGAATTAGTTTCAAAACATACCCAAATATTTGTATTACAATTTCTCAACAAAACTAATTGAAGGAAAACATTGTGTTGAACACATAGTACCCCAGTGAATATGCGACCTTAAATTTGTCTGACACAAAGAGAATATGTGTCGTATTTATAAGGTCATGACTTCAATAAGAGGTAAATAAACGTGATTTCCGTACTAATACATGTCTATGAATACAAAACTGATCGAGATTCGTTGGATATTGTTAAAAATTAGCTTATTTTTTTCAAATACACGTAAACGTGGTCGTGCTGCGCACGCTTTACTAGACACCGCTTCTTTAGGTTATTACATATGCACGAAACCTTTCATACACTACACGTATCCTAACTTATAATATCAGATATCTGTCACTGAAAGAACAAATCAAAAGTATATTTTCAAAAAAAGAATTAACCGACTTCAATATCAATCAAAAACCCATAATGCACTAAAAAGCGGAAAATAAATAGTTTATCAAATTAAATAAAACATGAATATGTGTGCTACCTAGAGATGTATTAGAAGTCGTCGTTGAACATGCGGGTCACCTGATGGTAAGTGATCACCGCCGTCCATGGACACTTACGACACGAGAGGAAACATAAATGCGTTGCCAGCCCTTAAGTAAGGAGTAGGCTCGATTCTTGAAAGTTTTGTTACTTTGTCACGGATCTCATAATCAGAACCTAACCAAACTCTCAGCAAACTACCCTTGAAGTACATTCTTTCCAATAAAAATGAATCATTGAAATTGGTTGGCTTGATATTGAGTTATTTGTCGTGTACATACTTAATGCAATTTTAAAACTTATACGGTTTTGCACTGGATACGGTATCTGAACTGGACCAAATTGGGAATTGGGACAAAATGGGACCACACGGGAAGTCCAAAGCTATGAGGTAACAAACATTTAAAAAAATACAGTCGAATTGAGAACCTCCTCCTTTTTTTGAAGTCGGTTAAAATCATTCGAACCGTTTTGACGATTAGCCAGTACAGATAGACATATAGGCAGGCAGACAACATTTAAAAAAAATGATTTTGTTATGAGTACCTACCATTATACTTTCGTATTCATTTAGTAAAAACTATGTAATGTAATAATCTATATCTATACTAATATATAAAGCTGGAGAGTTTGTTTGTTTGTTTGGTTGAACGCGATAATCTCAAGAACTACAGATCCGATTTAAAAGTTTCTTTTAGTGTTAGATAGCTCATTTATCGAGGATGGCTCTAGGCTACATACCAACACGTTAAAACCAAAAGGAGCTGAGCACTAATGAAGAATGTCTCAAAATCGGGCTATTTTGGAAGCTTCCGCTGCGTGTTAATGTCAGAATTATATGCGTTGCCATGGTAACGCGATAACATTCTATCAAAAATATTTTCATGGTTTATTTTGTATTCCTATTAAAAAAGTTTATTCTACGTTAGTTTTGTTTTCGATTTTTAATTATACGTGTTACGTTTATATCGCAAACATTTCTTAAGTTTATTTTGTGTTGTTATTCAGAAAGTTTAGTAGTAATAATATTCGTCCAATAAGAGAGTCGAAGGAATTAATCCATACAGACAATATAATTAGTTTTCTTCTATGTCCAAGTTAATGTAAAGGTATAAGCGCCGAATCCTCTACATAATATAACGTAATTTTTTATCTTCTTAATCTTCAAGACCATAGAATAATGCTTCGTGGTTTTATTTTTCATTCATTTCACTTATGCAAAATAAACGAACGATATTATATAATACGCAACCAATTTCTACACGATATAGAATCATGTAACACAATATTATGAAAAAAATATAAAATCCACTACATGACAGACTGAAATCCCGCCAAACACTCTTAAAAAACTCTATTCTACATTAGTTTTGTTGCCAATTTTTTATTTGTAATATATTATGTATTATAAAAGTAAAGTGAGTGTAATTTATATTAAAATAAATTATTTTTGGTGAATAAAATCTGTGGTGCTAGAAACATGATTTTTTTTTAACTCTGTCGATATGTCTATTTTTTTTATTTATTCCGGGTAATCTCCGAAACGATTGGACCTATTTGAATGTTTTTTTTCTTCTTAGAAATGACTACGCTTAACAGCTTCACCGGACTAGAAGTAATATTTGAACGGGAATTTTACGGGCAAATAAGTAACTAATTTGCTGTTTTATTTAATATTGTTCGATAATGTGTAGCTTCATATTTTCATTATTTTCTTATATAGTGTGAGCACTGAGGGTGATATATAGTTTAAAATTCCAGTTATGTAGCTGATGATAATCCCATCCCATTCGATTCACTATTCACATATATAACGTACACGTTACCTGTTACAGTAGATGATGTGCGTGTGATACAAATATTTTTGAAATAGTATTATTGTAATTTACACTAGATGTGTAATCACAATTTTAAATTTATTTAATATATTAAAAAAAAATGCATGCGGAGCCGCGGATAACAGCTAGTAATTAATAATAAATAGAATGTAATCGAAACACAACGACAACCAATGAGCGATCATCAGGTCTTCATCGCCGTCTTACCAGATTGCAAGTCTTTAGGCTACTAGTAGCCTAATATTCATATATCTAGATATATGAAAGATCGCGAAACGCGACAAAAAATTAGTCACTATGGCTGGTTTATCACTAAATGCAGATACGCAATAATCCAATCCTTATTCCAAGGGTGCAATAATAGAGCGTACTAGTTTCGGTCGGTCACAATTATCTTGTAAAGTTAATCTAGATTTGACCTGTCTCTCTGGCACAGTACTTTTTCTGATAAATGGTACTTGATACCCATTACTGTTCTTCTAATAACGAGTATGCAAAATTTCAATACCATCGTTTAAGTAATTAAGACATGAAAGCGTAGCAAATAAACAAACTTTCGCATTTATAATATTAATTATAGATAAGGAAGTAAATATACCACCCAACAAGTCAGTAATAGTGTAGTTTAATATATGAAATACTTACAAATTTTCTAAAACATTGTCCGAGTTTTCTTAAATCATTCTCGCAGTCTTTCAAAGCGGGTAAGAACTCCTCTGAATGAAACCGAAAAATACGTTCGATGTTACTGAATATATCGGGCTTCAAAGATCTGAACGTCGGGCTTAGTTCGGATCCAGCCATCACTGGGATGTAGTCCTCCACAACATGCCTCAAGCGTTCCACGTACACGTTTTCCGTATGCAATAATTCGTTCACGCGTTCCGTCAACCGTCTGAAACAATTCACAAAACTTTATTGAACAATACAAAAAAAGTGAACAATAATTATACGATAACTAACTTTTGTCCGCGTCTTCGCTCGCCCAGATTATTTCTTGGTGAGCTTTCTATAGAGAATTTTTTTTATAAATCGGCTTAGTGGTTTTCGAGTTTATCCATTACAAATAAAAACTTAAATCTATTATAGTTATATTGGTAGTATTTATATTGTTGTATACTTATAATTGTATTTTTTTTCTAAACTCGAGTTTGACACTGTATTTACAAAGATGTAATGGGACAACACTTCCTATTCTAATACTTTTTAGTTGATCACTTAAGTTTTCGATATGAAGGTGGTACGAAGTTAATTAATAATATCCTATTAATTAACTTAGAATATCACAGTCATATTATTGTCATTTTGTTGAACCTAATCTAATATATCTACAAACTATATGAACCTACGTCGTACGTGTTGATCAAAATATAAAAACAATTCCAGTAAAACGTACAAATGAGCAAAAGAGTTTTAGAATCGTATCAGTAAATTCACTTTATACACTAAATTTACTTTAATATAAAATCAGTGTAAAGAGTCCATGTAATAAAAGTATTACTCATTGTTAATCTATTAAGTTGTTTATCGGTCCGATTTGCCAACTCTAATCACATCAAGTGATTTACAAATTTAGTTGACCCTAACTGGAATCGAGTGGTTGACCTTCATATTACTCGTATATTTTAATACTAAGCCGCGGTCACTACAAGTGTTTTAAGTGTAATTTACACTGTAGTCCGACTTAGCGAGCGAAAAGTAAATGAAAACCCATAAGTTATAAAGCACAAAGGAATTATGCTAGTTATAGGCTCAAAATTATCCATTTGAAAATACTTATGTTAAGTTAAAAATGTATGAACACTTCATAAGAGAACTAAAATTATTCATTAAGTATGAACTGTGCATCTGACTTGTAATGAAATTAAACAAAAACAAGCTATAAACCCACCCAGATAACGATTGCTGTTTCAGTGACAATATGCCAAAATTCATATTATGCTACCGAATGGATATGACCTTATTACTTTTATAAAGTATTTTGCATTCGTTATCAAATACAGAAATATCATTTTATCAATTGATGTCAAGACCTTATTCGTATAACGAGACAATCTTTAAATAGATATAGATATATTACCTATCATATATTAGAAAGTCCTTGATGGACTTCTAGTCTTCAACTATTATGAAATATGTTAAGAAATTTACTTTATTAATTAAGACCTGTATTTTAATTTTAGAATTTTGATTTTAATTATTATTATTGAACCTGGACAAGGATTTTTAGCAAAGATAAGCATTTTTTATATCAAATCGTATTTAACGTAATATGTTGTGAACTTCTCCATCCGTAGCCAATAGGAAAAGTTTATTTAACACAATTCGTGTGCGAGTTTTCCGAGGCGGTCCAACTTTACGCAATCTTATCAACTTTACACCATTTGTTCGAGATTACTAATATTAACATTTAAATTATATATATAGTGTGAAGACTATATTAGTTAATCATTGCATGTTTCAGACTCAGTAACAAGTTTGTTAAGTAACAGTTATAAGACTTTAGAACAAAGTCGAAAGGACTTTACCGATTTGTCGGACTGTAAGATGAAGTAACATGTCAAGCTGGTTTTGGTGTTTTGATTATAAAGTGGATCAATATATGAACGATGGTGCTGTCTGGAATTAACGCCTCCCTCTGTGCATCCGTTAAAATGGATTTTAACTATTTTTTTATGAAAATGTACGCGTTTAAAATCTGAACCCGATCCAGTTTCTTGCAAATTCTCGATGACAGGGATTTTTTTCCGAATCGAACCCAATTTGAATAAAATATTTCTAATTTAATTATTATCATCCGTCCTCAAAACATCCGTAAAAGACATCGATTTAATTAGTTAATAGGGTTTGAAAGTTATTTTTATTTTGAACACGTTTTTGGTCATTCACTGTTATGTCTGTCTGTACGTCGTCCTGATAAGTAATGAAGATGAAACTTTAAACAGATCAGAACCTCGATAGAGAGACAATAATAACTCATTGTTTTGTTTATGAGTATTTTTGTTTATAAAGAGAGTTTTTGAGAAATATAAACAGAGACAAAACACTTAAGTACTTATTCCGCCTTAGTTTCTAAACCGATTTTCTTTAGTTTTTCATATAGTAGGTACTTATAGATGGGCGTTAATGTTATCATAAAAATTTGGAAATAGTCTGTATTTCTTCACCGTCGCGTCGATGAGTTGAATCCTTTATTTATCTGTCTGTTTTACTTTCTAATCTAAAGTATCTAGTAGGTGGTAGAGCCACGCTGAAGCTATTACTGGCTTCAGTATGAATGGCAACGCACTTGCGACTCCACTGATGTTGAAAGTGTCTATGGACGGTGGTGAAAACTTAACATCAGGTGACCTACCCGTTCGTTTGCCACCTATGATATAAACAATGTACACTCATTCGCAAAAGCACTTATATAATACTGAATCTTAAAAATAGTGAACTATTATCGCCTTTTCACTACTGAACGACCACATACATACTAAACGCGTCGAAAGTTTGTTAAATATAATATTGCCATTCGTTTATACGCTTAGTTTCTCAAGTGGTCCAGGTGTACTCCCAGCGGCCCATTGGAGATTCGACTATGGTTGGCATTGGCATGACAAAAAATGTGGGTTCACAATTCGTAAGCGGAGGTCCACGAAAATTTATGTGCTTTTGGTAGTCAAGAACTAAAATGATAGCTTGACTTGGCTTGACCCATAAATGTATATTTTAAGAAGCTGAGCAACATTTACTTTTAAAAACTTGCATATTGCTTATTCAACACATCGTATAATCTTCACATTTTTATCAAGTGTTGGGAATATGCTAAAAATGTAGCAGGAAGGGGTCCACTGGAACCAGCTAAATCTTGAAAGTGGTTTATGAGAAAAAAATCTGAGAATCTCTAGTTTATGTCAATCAAATACCGTGTCCCAGTTGTTTTACAAACACTTACAAATTGATAGGTCTATAAATATTCCATGACATGATTGGACTTCATGATCAAAATTCTAAGGCTTTCCTAATCATGTTTCCTAACCTTTGAGACAATAATTATAAGCAAAAATAATTTCACAAACTTCATACCTTTCAAGGACAATGATAGGCATAACTAATAACGAGTAGTCACAACTAACTTGGCAGTCAAACAATCTAGCGCAATCACGAAACGTATTAGTCATTATATGTAAATACAATAATAATATCCGTACGTAAATATGAAGGCAACCTTGGCAAACACGCCCGCGCGTCCACACAAAAATATACCAACACCGTGACGTAACCAAAATCTTCTAAAACTGTTGATGATACGTTGTATATTTTCGCTACGTGTAAATATTGCGTTGACTGCCTTAAATATAATTAATTTCGAAGAAAGTCATTGCGGAAAGGTAGCGTTTTCTAAATATAATTATATATATAAATTATTGTGACTCATACCACGACTACGAAACACTTTCTAGAGACCGTTTATGTGTTTCATTCTGACCAAATTTTAATAATAATGTTTTTTTATGTAGCATTACGGGATGACTTCACTGTACACCTCTTTTTTATACTTTTATACTATTTGATTACAATCTCACCTGATATTAAATAAAGATGTGGTCCAAAATGATAAACACGTTCGATGTTATTAAAAAAAAAAAACGTACTGCATACTTGCTTTAAAAAGGTTTCTTATTAAATGCACAGCGTTCGCTGAATGTACGCCATCTTGCTCTTTGTCTCGCTTTGATTAGGTTTGGTTAGACTTGCGAAAAAGGATAACGCGAACTTGCCTCGGGCGAGCGCGTGGCATTTAATATGAAACCTTTTTAAAGCAAGTATTCAATACGTCTTTAACTGTTTTGTTAAACCTAGAGGGACTGGCTCACAAGTGCAGCCGCCGAAATACACGTATAAATGCTTGTTGACAGAATTTCAAAAAGCTTTACCAGTATGTTAAACGTTACTATTATTTTACAATTGAAATTTCTCATAACCTGCCTAATAACGTTATTAATTAAAAGACAACTACATATTTTGAAGAGTTTTTTTTACAATATGCATAGTACTCTTGACTATGTAGGTTGTACTTCCATACTATAATGCTTGGTTACTTTATATACGCCGTACTTAAACCGGATCCAGTTTCTTGCTGGTTCTTCTCGATGACTGGGTTGTTTTCCGAACTGGTGGTAGTTTTGATGTTCATAAATGCCTTAGGACCTAAATTGAATATAGTATTTTTTAATTTTGACTAATATCTTACACGACATACATAAGCGATTCACTATGGAGGATTTTAAAGTTAGTGAACGGTGGTCACAACTGCCATGCTCTACTTAACCCTCGAATGTTTTTTTCTTAACTTTACAATTATTTTTAATATAAATTTTTTTGTTTAGTTTATATGCGTTATTAACACTGGTCTGATAGCTATTTGATTATTTGTTGTACTGCATTTCTATAATTAATTTGCTAATTATAAGAAATGATTAATATCAAGACAAAAAACTTTCTTTAAATCGTATGTCATTAATGACGCAAGTTGACGTCACTAAGTTGTTCCGCAAACATAATTAACATAATTGGCTAATGATAAACATGATTTAAAAGTAACTGAAAGAATTACTTACATTTTTTATCTGTTCAATTTTTATTATGTTAATTCCATTAGAAATAATTAAAATTTTGAATCGACAATTGATAAATATAATTAATATAAAATGAAAACAAGAGTCTGATTTTATATTTAACTAGCGTCTGCCCGCGACTTCGCGTGGAATAGTTACTTCGGGCTAACGCACAAGTAGCGGAAGCTCTCAAGAGCAAAAAATCACCCGATTTTGAAATATTCTTCATTGGTGTTCCGTTCCTATTGATCTTATTATGATATATAGCCTGTAACCTTCCCCGATAAGTGAGATATATAACACGGAAAGAATTTCTCAAATAAGACGAGTTATCCCCCACCACATCACAAACTCATAAACTCACAACGTCACAAATTGACAAACTTTACCTCTTTATAATAACATATATTTATTTAACGATAAAAAGATGCACATACATGCATACCAAAAAACAAATATTTATAAGACAAGCACGTAACTCGTAACCCCAAAAGGCATGACTCATAAAAACATGGTCTCACTCGTATAATCAATTCAGAGTTGTAGAAATTCGCACACAGTCAAACTTAAGTAGACCTTTGACCTTTAACTAATCTATCATATTGACAAAACGACTCGTTGACGCAATGGGTAGGTCAATTGCTTCCCTCGTTACGTTCCCCAAGTTCGAACGAAATTTTACGGGTCAACAAAACTATGATCTTCGAGATTAAGATGTTCGATACTTATACCCATTCTTTACGACTTTATTAGAAATTTATGTTATTAATCTATAGACTTTATTAATTGACAATTTGTGAAGTTATATAACTATAGTAGCAAATAATTAAAAAATTTGATCCCATCTATTTTTGCTAATTGTCTGTATTGTAATTTAGTGCAATACTCTGTAAGTCGGTCGAACTTCAACGGAGAGACCAAAAAATTGGGTTTATAAAATTTTCGACTTATAAATGTATTTTGTAAGTAAATATTCGACTTACAGAAGTTAAAATAAATTACTTCTTACTAATTTTGAATTGACATCGTTAACTTATTCGGTTAGTCGGTAACTTTTTTTTCTTCGACCTATTAAGGTGATTATTTTGAAATTATCGAATTAATAGGTTGTAAAATCGAACATGGTATATTCAAGATACAGCTATTTTTTTTTTCTAATTATTGGAGCAACTCATAATCATTATATTATTAATAGATCTTTTCATTAAATAAAGGTATACAAGTTAGAGGCATATTGTAAAAAGATCATTCTAACTCCATAAATAGATGTTATAGAATTTAGAATTTTCAAGTAAACTGGATATTAAAATATATCGGTGCGAGATTTTGTAACAAACTGAATACGATACCGAAAGCAGATTAAATTCCCCAAGCGGATCGGCAAACGGAGACCAAGCTACTTCACACTCAAGCCTTGTTATTTATTGATATAATATTCAAATTTGAAAAAAAATTACTATATAACTTTTCGATACTAACGATGAATAGTCAATATATAGAAATAGAACTCCTTATCTGTATTGGGAACGAAACCTTGATTCCTCAAAATTTCAAAACTCGTTATTCGTAAAATTTGTGTTCGTCGTTGACTCACTGTAGTTAGCTAAATAAGGCAGCATATAGCGTGCATAGCATACAGCCTTCAAGGACAATTATCATTTATATAGCATTTTCATATCGGATTAATTAAATTACGACAGGGTAAAGTTTTATCTGCCTTGTTCACGATTTAATGACTGTATCAAACTTATATCAATGTATCATCATGCTCAGCCCATAAGAGACTCACTACAGACTTATATTATATTATAGATCTCTTCCCGACGGAAGGTATTCACATAACCACGCCAGCCCACGACGTATTGGCGATATCAAACTTTGAAAAATACACAGTTCTATTATATATTTTCCCACATACGGTGATATTACAAGAACATTTCTCAGGTTCAGGTTTCCACACAATGTTTTTTTTTTTCGCGGGGAATCCTCTTGTATATCTGCACCTAGCCGGGCAACACAGGTGAGAATGCCAGATTTGTACTGAAAAAACCCTCTCGGTGTTCTTATTGCACCATTTAGCCGGGTGGGTAGGAACGGCCTCTGCAGTGCTTTTACCCAACCCAGCAGGTGTTGACCCCTCATCAGGGCCCCTCGGAGGTCTGAGGAGGGACTTAGGCCCTCCCTGACAAACTGATGGGAGGCGCACTGAACAATAACACACGATGCTTGCCTTCACAGTCAGCTGATAATGTTAACAATTTAAATTGTAACCTTTTTTTACGAACTGACTATGCTATTGACCTACCTATGTCTTATATCTATCTATCTAATAGCTTCACCGGACTACTAAATTGTAAACGTTACTTTGTAATTATGTAATAATGATTACATATTATACAATAAAGTTCTCTGCCATGTCTATCTTTCTGTTCGCGATAAACTTAGAAACTACTGAACGAATTTTCATGCAGTTTTCACCAGTATATAAAGTGATTCATGAAAAAAGGGTGTATTATTTGTCAACATGTTTCTTTATTATCATGGTGGGACGTTTCCCGGGCTCGCTAGTATATTATGCTATAATCTGGCTAATTTATATTGTATGTATGTATAATGAAAATACAGTTCCTATGTTCCATACGATTATGATCAATTCTTGGCTAATTATTCTTAGATAGTCCTACGAAGTTCTACTTATATTTTGAATTCCACTGACCCTTTACAATTTATTTTTAGATATATACAGCGAAGTAGGCTGGTATCAGCTAACATTATTCTAATCCTAACTAATATTATATATCGATGGTGAGTTTGTTTGTTACGCTTTCGCGACTTCGGACGATCATTATAACATTTGTATACACATAAAAAAGGTGGTAAAGTTGAAGCTACTACTGGTTTCAGCATGAATAGATCGACTCGCCCGGGATAGTACTAATCTCTCTCATAAAAAACGTGACGTGAAGTAACAGTGCTTGCATTGTTGCGTTTCGTACGGTCAATGAGAGCGCCGGAGGCCCACCTCCCCAACCCTCCCCTCTCCTCTCCTCCCTCGCTCCCTTTCCCCCAAATACAGGCTGGCGACGCACTTTCGACTCCCCTGGTGTTGATAATGTTTATGGATGGTGGTGATCACTTAACATCCGCTGACACCATCAGCCTCCTACGACATAAAAAAGTACTATTACAAAGATATAGATCAGATGTACATTAAAGTAATCGAACCTGCAGGGAAACCCAAGTATTCATATAAATGGATATTGATGTATCAGACATCGATAAACTATAAAACCGTTGACCGTGAAATTTGGCACGCCTTAGTGTCTTTTCATCATGAATTTGAGAAAGTTTTTAATGGTATTAATCCTACTGCCTGTTGCAGTAGAATATATGAAGCGTTGATGGTTAAGTATCGTGTTCGGACACCAAATCGATTGTTCGAATCGTTGCGATTGGGCCAGGGTTTTTAGTGAAAGAAAATGAATAGCATTGTAATAATGTATACCTATGATATAGATTAGAAAATTTAATGTCACTGTTACTCAAAAAATTCATATACAAACTATGTATACCAAACTTCCATTCTCTCCGATGTATTAAATAAGAAACTTTACTGTTTTGGAATTTTTAGCGGGATCTTGGAATGCCATGTAGTGGTCTTTATATTTTATCCATAATCTTGTGTTATTTGACTATATATTGTGTCAAGACGATACTGACGTTCTTTACGTAATATAGTTTGGCTATTGTGCACAAGTGAAGTGGATCGGAAATAATACCACGGAGCATGGATTTTGATTTGCCACAAAGACTCCCAGGATAGTTTTAACAAGACGTCCATCATCTTGTTAGTTCATTGAGATTATATCAAGAAACTTGTAATACCATTACTCACTTCACAATGGCAGTAATAGTCTACTAAATAGAAGACTAGATGCCAAAAATAAAATAGAAGAAGAAGTTACTGTTTTGTTTCGATTACGTTTATCTGTCATTAAATAGCCGGGAAGGGTTTTGAATACATATAACCACAATACAATACCTACGTGCCGTGCGTGCTATTTTATTTAGAATACAGCATAAACAAAATCATTGGTAAAAGTTCAGTTCATTATACAATTTAATTTATACATTTATCTCAATTTAAATTAGCAACTAAAGTCAATCCGTGCTCGATGACAACTTCGATTATCTAAATATGTCTCACGTCATCCAAACAAGCAGATGATTCTCTAATTCTATTCTAATTCTCTGTCTAAGAGCGAGCAAAACAAAAACATACCGAACACACGTAAGTATAACGTAGTTATGTAGAGTTACATAGCTATTTCATCACTCATAACTTCCTCGATCTTCCCACACTCGGCATTGTTTGTAAAACATAACATTAAAACGTGATTTAGAGGCAAATTTTTGTTCGTAAATTATATACTGATCTCTTAAATCATTCTATAGATAAAGTGACTGATAAAAACATATATCCAAAGCCTATATTAATATAAAAAATAAATGCAATTCTTTTTTTAGATAAAGCTCAGGCCTCAATATTAAAGTAATAAATAAATAATATTTTAACAAAACAAATGGCACGAAAACTCACAAATACGTAAACTGTTTTAGATAAAAATGTGGAAGTAAGATGGCATATTCTCAATATCGGTGGTGAAAAAGAAATAGTTATATGTTGCTTATATACGCGCGAATTAACTGGCAGCCGTTAAAAAGAAGGTAGCTAGCCAAGTTTTAATAAGGCAGATATAATATCATTGATCGTAGTCATCGAGTAAAGACGGGAAGAGATCTGATGGAGTTTATCTTTTTTTGTACATTTTTATTTATTATATCAATACAAACGTATGTTATAAGATAATTTATTATTATTTATATTGCAAGAGGTACAGAGAGGAGGTCATTTTCGGACATCATTATCGTTCACGTAGTAATCCACAATATAATAACATTCAGACAGTAAATTTAATGGCACAATAGCATTCACTAGCACAGAGGTTGTATTTGAGGTAGGTATAACTGCAGGTTGCATATTTAATTAATTTCAACGAAACTAAATATGTAATTTGCAGTTACGTTCAGGGGTAAAAACTTATATAAAAGAAATTATCTTATGGAGTTACTGGTTAAAGGCAACCACCAAATTGTATGTTATTAATTATTAAACGAAGAAAGCATTATAAAAGGACGTATATTAAAAATTGATACATATATTGGTCGATATAGTAATAGGTGGAAGATCACTAGTTTTAATTCGTGTTCGTGTTGCATACATGTCACATACAGCTCGTGGACCGCAGTTTCATAACCACAAGTCTAAAAAATCGGTAATGTGTTTCGATACCTTATTTTAGAACCTATTATTATTATTATTGAGTATAAAACATGAAATCGTTATTTTGTGTTTCTTATGTGCAGGTTGCTTATTATCTATGTTTGATTATTACTACTCATGCCATCCAAATATACAAGATTCCATGCAACACAGTTAGTTTGTCCCATTAAACTTATCAAAATTTATCAGCGTCACTCATCTGTTCCCTATTCAGTACAGTCACAAACTCGATAGGAGAATATTAGGGCAATCTATAGGTTATAATTAATTTCTGTATTTATTCAACTACGCAACTCCATCAATACAGCCAGATACTACAACCTCTTTTAAGATAAAAACTGTAGAAATCATGTCTTGAAAATAAGTAGAAATTTAAAAACAGATTTAAGCAATTTCTTTATAACTAGCGCAATTGTGTTAAATTAGTATTCTTATTATGAAAGTCAATGTAGTGTGTCGGCTTCCTCGTTATATTTTATATATTAATATTTATATCCGATTGAACGGCAGTATATCAAATAATGCGACCAGTGAGCATGAACGATCAGTAAAAAAATGTTACGCTCAAACGAATGATTCTCAGACTTATTTCGGTCATGGACCCCTTATAACAATAAAAAATTTAATCATGGACGTCTAGATGTATTAACTTTTAAGATATAACTAGCTTTTCCTCCGGTTTCGCTCGCATTAGTACAGGTTTGGGAACGACAACAATAAAATTTTACTGGATTAAAAGGTACCTTTTTCTGTGACGTTGACAACATATATGCAAAATTTGATGATAATCGGTTATATAATTACTTATAATACTAGTTAGGTTAAGTTAAAAAAATACTTGATCCTGTCCACTCCAATGAAACAATTGCAGGCAAGTAGGTAAGGTGAATGAAGCACATACAGATATATTTTTTAAAACTTTATTTTTGTCAACCATTCTTTCAAATTATTACTGCCATTGTCGTGTAGTTAATAATATTACAAGCGTAGTGTGATTATTTCAATATTCTAACGAGATGGTGGCTCTCTCGTCAGAACCTTCCAGGGAGTTTTTTGTGGCATCTCAGAATTTCGTACTCCGTGGTATTGTTTTCCATTCACTTCACTTATGCACTATAAACTAACTATGTTACGTAAAATACCACTCAGTTTACAAAATATAGAGTCAAATAACAAGATTATGAATAAAATATAAAATCCACTACATGACAGACTAAAATCTCGTCAAAAACTCACAGATTTTTGTGTATTATGGTAATGTATATTAATTTTAGAAACATCTAAGAAAAATGTATATAGCACATAGATTCGTATAGATAGACTCTTAGATTCGTATTGCTAACTTTGAAGTAATTCATTTTTGTTTATAATTTTTGTCTAATGTAATCCATTGCCACCAAAGTAATTCCTAGAAACTTTATTATTTATTTAATCCTTTAAACAATGTGGTTACAATTAAAATGTATTCTACCACTTTCACGTTATTAGGTAATTAATGTAAATCCCAAAGCTATTCCATGAATAGTCATTAAAAATAAAAAGTAGCTACATATAACGTACATTAAATCACCTCGACTCAAATTATACAATTATGAATAGCATCAAGGTGAATGAATCCTCATAAACGGTAATGTGACGGATGCTTGTATGATTCGCATAGTATTTGCGCAGTTAATTACTGTACCAAATAAATATGAATAATACAACTATAAAATCAAAAGTATAATTCGAGAATTGATCCATTTCCGTGTGATACATTTGCTTCATTTCATATTTTTAGTTATCTAGACTAGAGTACTGTACAAAGAAAAACCAATCATATCTACACGCACTTAAAATGTTAAAGATAAGTTATCATTTATGACAAAGAATGACTTCGATATCGTAAATATGTTTTCAGTACGTAGAAAAAAAAGCGTAAAATGATCTCACCTGCGGTATTTCTCTTTTTTCGATTCCACTGGTAATAATACCGGTCCTGTGGACTTTGATATACACCACTCGTTCACAGCACTCACTGTTAAGAACTCGGTGTCTGGAGCATGGCATACTTCAGAACCGAACTCATCGGATGACACTGTTATACTATCATATTTCTGGTAGGGAACCATGTCCAGGGATGATATCGATTTTATGCTAATATTGTCAAAATTACGTCCATCAGATTCACCTGAACCAATAGATGAACCATCCACATTATCACTATCCTCTTCATTGATCAAAGTGTCCGTAGAATGGTCCGTTGATAATGTATCTGTTCTACCGTCATCAATATTAACAACGTATTCTTTGCCGTTACTCAAATTATTATCACTATTTGAATCATCACTACTGCTATCACTATCTGATTCCGAAATAGCAATTTTCGGTTCTTCTTCTTCGTTGTCAGAAGCTTCTGAACTTTTTAATCTTAGTAACTTTTCTAAATCACATTGTCTAACACCGTAAGACCAGTGCGTTTCACTCAAATGTCCTTGACTGCTTACATTCGATTTTCTCCTTATCACGGGTGGCTGTCGGCTACGTCGGACTGCTACTGGTGAGGAGGAGGGTGTTGTAAACGAAAACTTTCTTTCCCTCATTATGACTTCTTCTGCAGGTGGGGATTTACTTTCCGAAGAATAACAATCATTAAACGGTTCCGGAGGCGGCGGTGCGGGTCTGTGAGGCACAAGCATATCCGCCCCGGACTTTCTATCAGAAACAAAACCCGATGAACTAGATTCGTTACTGTTCTCCGAAGCATTCGATAGTATAGAATTCACTGAGACGTTTGAATTCCTATCTTGAGATTTAGTTGTAGGACAAAGGTGATGGAAATGAACTTGAATCGGATTAACGACACTTGTCAAACTGCCTAGCATTGGATCTTTAGACCTTTCTAACGATTCATTAGAGCCACCGAAACTGACAGTAGGTCTCTCGAATCGTAATATCATTTCGCGAACACTAGTAACCCTTTTCTTTCTGACGATAACGTCGTCATCGTCGGATGTGTTATTTGACGAAAGCTGCAGCTCGTCGTTGAACCGAGTGTAGAGTTCCTCTTGTGTCATGTTTTAACGTTAACAAACACAACGTTACACAAGCGCCTGTGCAGGCCACCAAACGAGAACATAATATCAAGACACACAATGTAAGCTCGACAGACACGCGCACGTACCTGATAACCGAACACAACTGACGGCGCGCGCGCCTCCTCAGTCCTCTCCTCCGTAATCGTTCAACTAAAAAGTACGATTCATATAGCACAACTAACAATTGTAATCTTGAGCCAATAATGAACGTTACTTTTAGGTCGTGGCTTATGAAACATTACGTAGTGACAACTGACATATGCTCAGTTCGACTATAATGAATGAATAATCTTACATTATGGTTAGTTACTAGACATATTGAAGTGATAACGAGTTTTTGAACACAAGTTCTGCTTGCATTATTTTCTTCCATTTCAACATACTTTAATAATAAACAGAATTAATAATTTAATTACAAATAAACTACTTACAAAACCTATATAATTACGAAATCAGTTGATATGAAAGTCTGTTGATATATTTATGTGGCGAATAATGGAAAAAAGGTTAATTATATTTTGAATTAGATGGTGATTGTTATACTTCTCACTTTGATAATCTATACTATTATATATAATTGTAATTTATACTAATGTTATAAAGAATTAAAGTTTGTGAGTTTGTGACTTTCTGGGGGGTAATCTCTGGAACTACTGGTCCGATTTGAAAAATTCTATATAGCTCATGCATGAATGAGGGCTATAGGCTATATATATCATCACGCTAACACCAATAGGAGCGGAGCACCAATCAAGAATGTTTAAAAATCGGGGTTTTTTTCCTCTTGAGAGCTTCCGCTGCGTGCTAGCGTTAGCCCAAAGTAACTATTCCACACGAACGAAATCGCGGGCAGTACTCAATATTTCTAAATTAGATGCAGTAAAAGACTAACAATAATTAAGAATATTATTTACCATTACAATAACACAGATATAAATCTTGGTTGTATAGGTAAATTAAAATAATCGGTTGAATAACATAACAAGATACTAAATTTGTATAAAACAAATGACAGGAAGTATGTAAAATAGATATGATTTAATAAATGCGGGGAGAAACTGTATAGTCCCTAATAGGGATTTTTTCACAATGATGACTTAATACTTAAAAAAAACATATTTCTTATTTGTTGTGATAAAAATATAAATGGGAGTTTAACATTTTGGTTAAATTATTAACGAGACGACTAAACTCATTACATATACGAGAAATTTAGGTTTCCAGGACACCAGATTTGTGTTTTATTTTTGTCGCTTTCTATTTGTGCTACCGGTGATTGATTTTAAATTGTAAAAACTTAACTTACTTTAACATTCTAGAGAACAATAAGAAAATTATTTATTACTAAAAGTTAGATTTTCGCTTATATTCAACTAGGAACCGTCCGAGTCTTCGTTGAATTGGGCTGTTACTTCCAAAGTCAATCTCCTATATCCAAACTCATAAACATTACCCTTTCGTTACATTAATATTCACTTCTAAAAATGTAGACATACAGATAGTGACATAACATTAGACCATATAAATGATTATATGTGGCCATCATCTTCTTACTCTCATCCCACCTAAGTAGGGTCGACACAGCATGTTTTATTTTCCACTCTCTCCTGTCAGATATCATCTCAGCATTCACACATATTAATTTTCAAACAATTCATCCATACGCTCATTCATCACGGTCTTCCTCTACTCGTATATCTGTCTACCATCATACTCAAAACTTTCTGGTTACATGGTTTTCATCTCTGCATTCACGGCATGCCCATACCATGCTTATCTATTACTCCTCAACTTCTCTGTCACTGGTGCTTTTTTCTAACTTCCTCTGATATACTAATTCTTAATCTTATCCAATCTAGTCACACATTTACCTTAATATTCGCATCTCTGCTATTTCTGCTGTCTCTTTCGTAGCCCAGCACTCAGATGCATAGACCATAACCAGTCTTGTAATAAGCATGTTATTATTAGCCCTGTGGTTTGAACAAGTAAATTAACTTTCTGTGTATCCGTCAAAATGTAATCTATTTACTCTCTGTGTTATATTCACTAGTTGTAACACCTATTGCAACTACTGAATGTATGTATGAACATTGATTATATTTCAGATGTTGCGTAACCTAGAGAACAGCCCAAGCCTAGGTGTACCGTGAACCCTTGAGCTAATTACTAAATAAAATCGGCTGAGTGCCTTAAGCCCTCGCCTTAGTAGTCCGGTAAATCTGTAAAGGCCTGTCAGGCCAATACCGTAGTCAGTTTTATCTATGAAAAAACTATGACCCTGACGGCCTGCTCAGATGCTTTCTTCATGTTCATTCCAGGATAACATATAGGATGAATTTGCTCCATTATTATGAGCCTTTGTGAACTTTGACGAAAAAACTTTAACGGGTAGACGCATTTAATCTCAATTTTTTTTTCGATCTGACTACGCTATTGGCCTAGCAAGGTCTTAACAGCTTCTCTGGACTACTTCAAATATTAACGGCACCAACTAGTGAAGCATAACTTTGATGTATACAAAATATATTTTGTAAAAAACTCTTTACATAGATATCTCTGGGATTCTCAAGTAAGCAACATAGTTTTACTGTTGTTTCTAAATTTCTATACATATAATGAGTGCGAGGACCAACTGACATGCGGAGAATTTATCACACACTTGTTACTTTTCTGTATAAAACTCTTTGGGCTGCGAGGTCATAGGTGTTAAATAACGCGCACAATCCTTACACCACTTCTGCCACCCGATACTAAATTATACCAATAATACAATATGGTGACATCGTGCTTTTCAGAAATTAAAGTACAAAAGGGTTCATCTTTCGGTGGTTACCTACCACTTTCATATTATTATTATTATGTTCATAAACCTTTTTATTTTCCCATGAACGTTTATGGGATGTTTGTCGAAATTTAAAATGCTTATAAACAACTCTGGTTCTGGATAAAAGCTAAGCAATGGATAAATGTACAACCTATATTCTATTATTTCAAATTAATAACAGATTAGTTGTCATTACATTAAAATAAATTACTCGGTGACCTAATAATAAGGTTATCAAATATTCAACTATAGTTGTCTAAATTATTTAGATCTTACACAATCAGTTTAAATATTTATTTATAAGCGTACAGCACTTGTTATAAAAAATCTTTAAATTCAATCATTATGTTATTGTGAATAATGCCATCTAGCACGCAGTATAGTAACCAATAAGGTATAAGTAAACTATTCCAACAAAAAAAAATGTATTTAAACAGTTGAAAGCTAAATTACATAGATGTCGCTTTCAGCAGTAACTTATTAATTTCTTACCAGAATATAATGCAAAATGTCATAGCTTATATTAATTTAGAACAACATTACAAACTTTTATTGTTCACTAGCTGACCCGTGCAACTTCGTTTGCACCAAATTGGTTATCACGCGAAAAAATTGTTTTATTTTTCTCGTAGCACGGCAAAATGCCTGCACTATGCCTGATGGTAAGAACAGTACAATTCAAAAACAATAGCGACCATCGAGTGACACACTATCCATCGCTGGTCGCCACTATCATGCCGGCCTACAGAAAGCTGGATATGCACAGGCTGATCCCGAAACGCGACGCGCAGAAGCGAGTCACTATTACGGATTTTTTCGCCATGTACATGGTGGTTGTGACCCAGTCAGGCTGTAAAGCCCTACCACCCCGCAAATAAAACTGATACCCGATTGCAGCCACAACTACCGTTTCCAATTGTGAATCCAAACTATCCACGGATTTACTAAAACATATACGCAGATTACATTTTTTTTTTAATAAGCCTAGTACCCATTCGTAGCGTCATCTACCAGGATCAATTAAAATAAAAACTAAACTACATAAAACTGAATAAACATCTCTACCACTTACTTTATCATAACTATCTTCGACTTGTATTAAAACCTTTTTATACTCCATTGTATTAAAGAAAAATATATGAACACCGTATCGAAGCGTCAAACATCCCGCCGAAAACGTCAAATGTCACTTGCTTGAAACTATTGTCTAAGAGTTATAAACTGTTTCAAAAACGTATTTGAAATATATTTCCAATATATTTTTATAAATAATCTCTGTACCACTCACAACATAGTACCTATCATCACCTTCAAACCAAGCCAGTTTTATACATCAGGTTCAATCCGTCGGTAGGGATTCCTTGTGTGCGTTGCTTGCGCGATACGGTGACACACAAATATACATCACTGCTACAACACTACACGATCACCCCCACACACGTGCACGCCTACACGCTTACACATGAAAGTGGAAGGGTTTACTTTTTTCCCTTATCGAACTGAAAAACTCTCAATTTTCCGATAATAAA